>JAQQSK010007823.1:0-13797 GCA_028658325.1 Potorous gilbertii | reverse complement strand
CACATCCTCTTTGAATTAATTATGTCTTTATCAGTATTCTTCTGGTGGAGTGCACCTCATTTGAAATGTAAATCCCGCAAGAGGTTTTATTACGGTTTTTGTTCAGCTAATTGTTTGAAATTCTAATTTGGATCCAGGCGTCATTTGGCCAAGACGACCTTTGAGATGCTGAAATTCTTTGTGATCCTCTGAAAAATCTTTTTTAAATAATGACCAACTGTAGCAATATTGAATTTGACTGCATATAATCTCACAAAAATTATTCTATGTCTAAGTAGCATAGCTTGGAAATATAGCATTTCCTCTCTCCTCAGGATAATGATATCACCCTGTTTCCCCTTTGTTTAAGTAGAGAGCATAGTCCACTGGAAAGAGTACTTGATCTGAAATCAAGAGAACCTTAGATCATCATTAGCTCTGCCATTCAGAAACACTGGGCAGGTAACTTAATTACTCTAAACTTCGTCAGTTTCCTCACCTGATTTTTACCAGCTGTCCTTTGTATCCCATTTGCTGTATCATCCATATCCTGTAGCCTAAGCAGTGGGACCCTCCCTGCTTCTCTCCTTTACCCCTACAGAGGACTCTTGGAATAGACTTGCCCTGCTTTCAGTCTTTCCTCTCTCTAATTCATTCTTCACATTGCTGTCAAAATAATACACAGAAAGCATATTGGTTCATTTGTTCTCTTGATAAATAATATTCAAAAGTTCTCCATTGTGTCATATACTTAGAATTAGAGAAGACCTTTGAGCTCATTTTGTCCAATTCCCTTATATTTTGGCTAAGAAAACTGAGACCCTGAAAAGTTAAGTTGACATGTCCAAAGTGGCGTTGGTAGTAAATGGTAAAGCCAGTATATGAAGGCAAGTTATTTGATTACAAATTCAGCACTCTTTTCACTATACCCCTGTTCTTTCAAATTGTTTCTAAGATAAAATGCAAAATACTCTCTTTGGTATTTAAAGTCCTTCCCAATATGTCCCCAGTCTACATTTTACAAAATATCATTTTACCTTCTTCCATTTTCTTCCATCCGTTCTATATTCCAACCAAATTGGGCTACTTACTTCTGTCAAAATTCAACATTCCATCTCCTGTTCCCATGTTTTTGCATTGCCCATTTCCCATGTATGAAATGCATTCCTACTCTACTTCTTCCTCTTCACATTCTTAGCTTTCTTCAAAGGTTTAGTTTATCCAAGAGAAAATCTTTTGGGCCTTCTAAATTGCTTGTTTGCTCTCTCTGACCTCAAATTATCTTATGTGTCTGGATATTTTGCTTGCAGTAGACTATAAGTACCTTGAAGACAAAAATGTGTTTTATGCATAATAAGTATACAAATGATATGCTTGTTAAATTGAATTGGCTTATTTGCTGTTACTTTATACATTTGAGTTTCTGATGTTAGCCCATGAGCAAATTTTAGGGCAAGGATAATAACCTCCATTGGTGAGATAAAGGTGCACGTTTCCTGTGAGCAATTGGAAATGTAGGTCTTTGGAAAAGTAGTCAGACCTGAAATGCTCTCCGTTCTCTTCCTTAACCAACACCGCATGATTCTAGGTAGAGCAGAGCATATGTAAAGGTGTGATCCACATCTCTTCAAAAACAGAGGAACAAAGTAGAGTTTTCTTTCAGTAAAAAATTATAGAACAAACCTTTTAGAGGATGGTATTCTGTTATATAAACTGATTTTTCAAAGCCTGAATCTCCCTATCCTTCCATGGTTTGCCTAAGGAAAGAGAAAACCATCTGAAGTTAGAAATGGGGTAGGTCAAACCTTTCTGATAACCAGTTGAATTAGGCCTATAAGTAGTCCTTGCATTTCAAACCATGGAAAAATGGGGAGATTCAGACTTTTTAAAATATCAGTTTATATAACAGAAAGTTCATTCTAAAATGAACCTAACTGTGAGCCCCAACCAAAGACCGGGCACATCTCTTCAATGCTGAACTTAGTATTTCATTCAATCAGCATAGCCCATTGTAGCTCACCAACATTCCTATATATAAACTAATTTGTGATCTGATTACATTAGACAAGAGGAGGCTAAATAGCTATCAATTCTACTGAAGAACTGCTCTATATACTCTTTCCTCACTTATGCCTCTTTGATTCCTTAATTTCCTTAAGGATTCAGCTCAGATGTTACCTCTTCTACAGGCTTTTCTTAATGCCCACACTCAGTTTTTAGTTACCTCTTCCTCCTCAAATAATCATGTATTTATTAACTCTATGTATATTGTATTCCCCCTCTTCGTTCTATAGAATGTAAGCTCATGAAAGGCAAGGACATTCACAGTTTCTTGTCTATCCCCCAGAACTTACTATATTCCTCAGAAATAGAAAATACTTTATAAATGTTCATTGAATTTGATTGGATTTCTCTTTCGTTGGACCTGGTTGTCCTCATCTGAACCATGAGAGGGTTAGGTTAAATGGTTTCTGAGCAGAGAGCAAAATTATGCCTTTGGCATTTCCAGCTGTTGAGAATAACATCACCAAGTGTCAGTGAGTCTCGGAGGTGTACGCCTTCACCAATGCCCACGTTTGCCCCTTCCTTAGATATTAAGTCTAACCCTAGTCCAACCTCAAACTTGAATCCTACCCCTCCTGTCACTTCAAATTAAGACCCCCTGGTCATGTCTCCCCTTTCCACAAAACTCCTTGAACAAGTTATTTATATTTGCTACCTCTAGCTCCTGTTCTCTGAGTGTCTTCTTCAGCCTCTGCAGTCTAGCTTCCAAACATACAAGTCATTTGACATCACTGTCTCTCAAGTCGCCAGCCTATCTTATAATTGTCCAGTCTGATGTCTGCCTTCAGTGCTCATTCTTCTCATTGTTGACACTGATGACAACTCTCTTTGCCTGGATATTTTCCCTCTCTTATGTTTTCGTGATACTACTTTCTCCTGTTTCTCCTTCAGAACAATCATCTGCTGGCTCCTTCGCTGGTTTATCATTCAAATCATAACCCATAATGGTGAATCTTTCCCCAGATTCTGTCCTGTCCTCATTACTTCCCTTACTATGCTCTCTCCTTTGATAACCTCATCAGATACTATGCGTTTGACTATTGTCTCCATGCAGATGATTAACATATTTACAAACTCAGCCCTGTCTCTTCCCTCAACCTCATTACCATATCAACATTTACTTTTGGATATTTAAAAGTTGATGTCCTGGAGACATCTCAAACTCAATATATCAGAAACTGAACTATCTTTCCCCTAAAACTCTTCTTTTTCAATTTTCTCCATTTTTACCAGCATCCTTTTATTCTCCCGGACATGTAACTTTGGCACTATCCTCAAATCCTTATTCACTGTCATCCCACATATTCAAATTTTTACCGTTTCCCTCCAAACATTTCTTGTCTCTGAACCCTTCTCTGTGGTCATACAGCTACCACTTTAATCCATGTCCTCATAACTTCTTATCTAAATTATTGCAACATCCTCCATATTAGACTCCCTACCTCATATCACTCATCACTCCCACCTCTCCTAGTAAAATAATTTACCTTAATTTTCCTTAAGGACACAACTAAGCATGTAACTCTTACCCTCTACCTACTTCAGTGGTTCTATTACCCTAGGACAATATATTAACTCTTCTTCTTTGACTTTTGAAGCCCTTACGACACAGCCCCAGCTTAAGTTCTCTCCTCATTCAACTTTACCCATTCTCTTGAACTTTGGGAGTGAGCCAGACTGGCATTCTCTCTTTTTCTCCCCCAGGACACTCCATCTGCCTCTCCATGATTTTACGATGGTTGCTTGATGTGCCTAAAATGCATTCCCTCCTCACCTCATCCTCATATTGTCTCTCTCTATCTTCAAGATACAACCCATGAACCGTGATCTACAGGAAACCTTTCCTGATATTGCTACCTGCTGTATCAACTACCTTATATGTAACTACTTTGAAATTTTCAGTGTATAATTATTTAGTATATATTTATAGGTACCTTGTAGTCTGCAACATTAGCATGTAAGTTCCTTGTGAGTTGGGATTTTTAATATTTTTTGCAAATTGCATCCCTAGGATCCAGCACACTGCATGGAACACCAAAAGAGAATAAATGCTTCATGATTGATTAATGGATTCATTGATGTGGACAAGAAAATAGGAGCTCTGAAATTACAATAACCAGTATTAACATGGAAAAAGGGCTGGCAGTTTATCTGAACCAGATAGCAAAGGAAACTGACCAATTTAAATAATTTAAAAGAGGCTAAGGAAACTGGCACACACACACACACACACACACACACACACACCAAGATGAAAGAATAAATGTCATACGGTAATCATTTTTTTAACCCTTCTGGTTGTCTTCCCACAGAAAACCAGGGGTATACTTATAAAGCAAGAACTATAACAGGCCACATAGGCCATCGAGTCTAAGCCTCTCATTTTATGGTGAGGAAACTGAGGGCCAAAACAAGGTAGTGAGTTGCCCAAGGTCACAAGCAGAAAGCATCAGAAGTTGATTTGTCTTCAAATCCTCTGACTTCAGAACTTTTTCTTTCCACTCTGCTCCACTGCCTCTCTGTTTTCCTTTTATCCTAAAGTATATATTTAAATGATATAAGTCACACTATCAAGATAATAGATTACCCCCTCCACCCAAGGAAAAATAGGATGGGATTCCACTTTTCGTTTTTTCTCAAAATTTGTTTTTCATGCTCTTTTCCCTGCTACACCATTAGACAATCTCCTAATTTTAAGTGGTATGGGAAGATAATGTCATTCATTGTAATTGAAAGTACCTCTAGAATAGCTAGTAAATGATGTAGACCAGAAGTGTGTGTGTTTTTGTTTTCGTTGTTAATATTCAATTGTGTCTGATTCTTCATGATACCAGTTGGGGTTTTCTTGACAAAGACACTGGAGTGCTTTGCTATTTCCTTCTCCAGCTCATTTTACAGATGAGGAAAATGAGGCAAGCAGGGTTAAGTGAACTGTTTTGGATCACACAGCTAGTAAGTGTATGAGGCCACATTTGAACTACAAAGATAAGTCTTCCTTCTTCTAGATCCCACACCCTATCCACTGCACCAAATGACTAGTAAATAACTTCCAGGTTGATTAGTGAAAGACACAGACCAGAGTGTAATGGGTAAGACATTAGGCATTGAATCACAGGACCTTGATTTTAAAGCTACTTTATCATTATGTGACTTCAGGGAAAGATGCTTTAATTCTATCTGACCCTCAGTAGTCTCATCTATAAAATGGGGTTAAGAGTATCTTCCCTGGCAATGACAGAGTTTTTTCTGAGACTTGTGACATATGTGAAAATGTTTTGTCATAAAATATTATTAATCTCATGCTTCACAGTTAAGTTTTCTGTCAAAGTGTACCACACAAAAGACTACCCAAAGATAGACTTCAAAATGTAACATACTAACACTGATTTTTATAGTAATTTTAAAAAAAAGATTTATAATAATTATATTTTTGTGATATTATATTTTGCATCATGATTTTGTCACTTTAAAGAGTACCAGCAGCAGCTTCTCTTTAGTTATAACATCTTGCATTCAGTTTTGACCATATGTGGCATGTTGTCAGAAAAATGATGTAGGTTCCCTCACCCCTGAACAGTCCCCATAGACTTAATTCATGAATTAACCACTCTTATATTCAGAGTGGTTGAATATGCACAAAATACATAGCACTAGAATATTATAATCAAGTGTAATTACAGTTTTCTCTCTGAACTACTTTTTCACTGAAAGTGAAACGTTAATCTGATAGTACTATTTATTCTGACATTTTAAGAGAAGCAATGATTTGCACAAGGCCAGAGTATCAGTCTCTTCTTAGCAGTAGCATTGCCTAGTGATAATGAAAAATTCAAAGGTGCTTCTTTTTCCCATAAGGGAGATAACTATAAAACATAATGTGAATTGCAAGAAGAATCAACATATACAAATTGGTGTACCCCCATGAACTTGCTGAATTTGCTTTTCTAATCTTTGCTGCTACAGTAATTCCTCCTCCTGTTTTTCCATGGCTTGCTATGTAGGAAGGGGCACTGTACCTGATTTCTCATTTAGAAGTGCATATGAAGTCCTTCCTGTTCCCTAGGTGTGTCTATGCTAGACTACTCTGTTGTATTTCATTGCACTAATAGAATAACCATCAGGGAAAAACGCAGTTTCTAACTACATTGTATCCAATATGAATAAGGAAAATTCTTTTTTCTAGTATTAACTGAAAGTAGAAATGAGGGGAGAAAACAGTTGTGCATTGGTGGATCTGGGGTGAAAAAGAACTGGGTTTTGATGACTGATAGGAATACTTCAAAGTCAGAATTTCATGATCTCTGCCTTCCCAAAACATCTGAGCTAAGAGGAAGTCATATCTGAAGTTCTATCTGAAGTCTTTTACAGATCCTCCTATATTCCCCTGTGTTTAGTTGAAAAGGAGACGCATGACAGGCTTTCAAAAGTAAGACTGACCCTTTCCGCATATTACCTAAGCATTACCAAAATGAATGAAGTTTTTCTTTAAAGAACAGGGGTAAGAAAGAGATGTATACAATTAACAACTGTTTCTAGTGATTTTCTACCTTGAGGCCAATACAAGAGCAAACCAAATGAGGAAGCACATGCTTTCTCAGCAGCTAACTTTCCCTCTTGACCCTTGGCAAGACTCGGTCCTTGGCAACAATTTATCCAACATTTTTATCAATGACTTGAAATGTTTAATACAGTACCTGGCACACAGTAGGTATGTGATGAATGGTAAACTGATTCATGAATTGATAGGCATACAGATCACAGTGTAATAGATTGAGTAGGAAATGATTTTAAATGCTCATTTTGTTGATAAGGAAAAAGTTACAGAGAAGCTATGTTACTTGTCCAAGGTCATGTAGGCAGTGAGTAGCAGAGCTGATATTAATTTAAACCTAAATTCTCTGCCTTTCCATCATGCTTCACTAGCTAACATGTAAAGCTTAGTCAATTTTCAGGTGACACAAAGCTATGAAGGATAACTAATGTACTAGGGCATAAAAGCAATGTACAAGGAGATCTCAACAATCTGGAATAATGGACCATAAGATTAAATGTAATAGAGATAAACATGAAATTATGTACTTTAATTAAATTTGAAAAAACCAACAAGCAATTTCACAAGTGTAAGATGTTAGAGATTTTGTTGGAAGAAAATTTGTGGATAAAGACATGGAAGTTTTACTAGATTTAAATTTAAGTATTATTGTGAATATACTATGTGGCATGGTAGCAAAATCATCTAATATGATCTTGAGATATTTAAACAAAAGGATATGTATAGTTATGTTCCTACTACTTAGATGAGTCTAAATCTTAATACTGTGTTCAGTGTTGGGTGGTGCCTTAACCACCCACTGAAAAGGTGAGTCAAGTCCAAGTCCAAGAGAGGAACTGCCAGGATGGTGAGGGGATTCAAACTATGCTATGTGAGTATACTAGGTTTCTACAACACTACTCTTTCCTGCTTCTGCTCTTAAGTACCTGACCTTTAGTTCCCAGACTCCTCTTCATTCAGGTCCTGCCTGTGGTTGTCCCACACAGTTCTGTCATAGGTCTTCTGCTCTTCTCTTTCTATCCTCTTTCACTTGGCAATCTCATTGACTCTCATGTGTTAAATTATCATATCTATACTGATGATCCTCAGACCTACTTATGCAGATCTAACCTCTTTGCTGACTTCCAGTCTTACATCTACAACTGCCAATAGGACATCTTGAACAAGGTGTCCTATAGATATCATAAACTCATCACATCTCAAACCAAACTTCATATATTTCCTTAAGCCCCTTCCCTCTTCCTAACCTCCCTATTATTGTTGAGGGTACTGTTGTCCTCCCATGTCATCCAAGTTTACAACCTAGCTGTCATCTTTGATTCTTTCTCTATTTGACTTTTCCTGTACCCAATCTGTAGTCAAGGTCTATTGATGTTACCTTTGTAACGTCTTTTGCATATGTTCCCTTTGCTCCTCAGACACTATCACCATGCTGGTGCAAAACCTTATCAACTCGTGCCTGGACAATTTCGGTAACTTTCTGCTTGATCTGCCAACCAAAAGTCTCTTTTCATAATAGCCAATTTTCCACTCAACTGGCAAAACAATCTTGCTAAAATGTGGTTGAACTATGTCACTATTACTTACCTATCCCAAGCAGGTCTCCCTCAATAAAATCGGGTGGTTCCCTTTAATCTGCAAGATCAAATATGAAATCCTATATTTAGTACCAAAATTCCTTCATAAAGAAGGCAGCCTAGCATTAACAGATTTCAAACTATATTATAAAACAGTAATCATTTAAACAATCTGGCACTGGTTAAGAAATAGGGTTGTAGATTAATGTAATATGTTAGGTTTACAAGACATAATAGCAAATGATCATGGTAATCTAGTGTTTGATAAACCCAAGTTTTGGAGGCAAGAATTCACTATTTGACAAGAATTGCTGGGGAAAATAGCAGTTTGGCAAAAACAAGGTATAAACTCAATTCTCACACCATATATCATGATAAAGTCCAAACGTACGCATGATTTAGATATAAAAGGTGAATTCATAAGCAAGTTAGGGAAGTATGAAAAATTTTAGATATCAGATCAATTGATAAGGGAAGAATTTATGACCAAACTGATACAGGGAATCATGGTAAGTAAGATGTATAATACTGATTTCATTAAATTAAAAAGATTTTGTACACATAGAAAAAGCCCCCATAGCAACCAAGTTTATAAGGAAAGCAACAAAGGGGAGAGAATACAGCAAGTTTCTCTGATAAAGGCCTCATTTCTCAAATATATAGGGGATTGAGTCAAATTTATAAAAATAAGAACCATTCCCCAGTTGACCAATGGTGAAAGGATGTGAAGTGGCAATTTTTAGAAGAAAGAAACAAAGCTATCTATAATAATGTGAAAAATGCTATAAATCATTGGTTAAAGAATTGTAAATTAAAACAATTCCCAGATATTACCTCATACCTAATCAGATTAACTAATATGATAAAAAAAAGAAAATGACAAATATTGCAGTGGATGTGGAAAAATTTGGACACTAAAGCACTGTGCATTGGGTTGTGGACGGATTCCCATTCTGGAGAATAACTTAGATCTATGTCCAAAAGGCTTTAAAACCTTTTGATGCAACAATAACACTG
This sequence comes from Potorous gilbertii, assembly GCA_028658325.1. Classification (NCBI taxonomy): domain Eukaryota; kingdom Metazoa; phylum Chordata; class Mammalia; order Diprotodontia; family Potoroidae; genus Potorous; species Potorous gilbertii. The sequence continues at coordinate 4,608 of JAQQSK010007823.1, read as the reverse complement.
CCAAGTCTATATTCTAAAGATATTTTTAAAAAAGAAAAGAAAAATTATGTATTTGTACAAAAATATTTACAATAGCTCTTTTTGGTGGAGTCAAGAATTAGAAATTGAAGGTATGCCCATCAATTGGGGAATGGCTGAAAAAGTTGTGGTATATAATAGAACTGGAATACTATTGAGCTGTAAGAAATAGGTTCAAAAAAGCTTGTGAAGACATGTGAACTGATACAAATTGAAGTGAGTAAAATCAGAAGAACATTGTATACAATTACAGCAATTTTATCACAGTGATCAAATATGAAAGCCTTAGCTACTGTAATCAATACCATTGTGAAGGATCCCCGATGAAAAATGCTATCTACCTCAAGAGAAGTGATGAACTGAGTGAAAATTGAAGTATATTTTCTCACTTTATTTTTCTTCCTTTCCTTTTTGCCACATGGTAATTATGAAAATATGTTTTGCGTTAAATTTTCACATATATAATAGATACCATAAGAAAGGGAGGGAGAAAATTCAGAACTCAAATTTTAAAAATGAGTGTTAAAAACAAATAATAAATGTTTTAACTTTTTTTTTAAATTCCTTCATAACCTGCTCCCTTTTTATAGTCTTCTTATACTTTACACTTAGCCGCATATTCTGAAAAAACAACAGTGACACTGGCCTCCTTGTTCCTTGAACAAGATTCTCCATCTTCTGACATCATACATTTTCATTAGCTGTCCCCCATGGTTGGATTTCTTTTTCCCCTGTCCAATTCCTGATTTTTTGGCTTCCTTCAAATCTCAGTTAAAAGCTTACCTTCTATAGGAAGCCATTATTTTCCTTCCTTAATTCTAGTGCCTTCCCCCTGAAATTACCTGAAATTTATTCTTGTGTAACTGGTTTGTACGTAGTGGTTTGCATGTTATCTCTCCCATTAGACTTCGAGTTGTTTGAAATCAGAAACTTTTTTTTTCTTTTTTGCACTTTGCAAGGAACATATTAGGTATTTAATAAGTACAATTAGCTCAGGGAAATTGGAAACATTTAGTTTGGAAAACAGAAGATCTAGGCGGAGATATGATAGCTGTTTTTAAGTATTTGAATTTTTCTTGCATAAGAGGGATATTGGGGCAGCTAAGGGGCACAGTGAATAAAGTGCCAGGCCTAGAGTCAAGGAAGACTCATTTTCCTGCATTCAAATTTGACCTGAGATACTAACTGTGTAACACTGTTTGCCTTAGTTTCCTCTATGTAAAATGAGCTGGAGAAAGAAATGGGAAACTACTCTAGTATCTTTGCCAAGAAAACCACAAATGGGGACACTAAGAGTTGGACATAACTAAAAGAACTGTGCAACAAGAGGGATATTAACATTCATCTTTACCTCAAAAGAAAGAGCTGATACCAATGAGTGAATATTAAAAAGAGGTAGATATTTCAGTTCAGTGTCAGAAGAAATTTCCCAAGAATTTGATTTGTCTACAAATACAATGGATTGCTTTGGTAGACTGAATACTTCAAATGACTAAAGGTCTTCAAGTAAAAACTGCTGGATGGTCACCTGTTGTGGATAGTGGGGAGAGGATTCGCTTTTCAAACTGTGAATTGAACTTAATGACCTCAGAAGCCATGTTCACGTCTAGCATTCTCTGGTTGCTGCCTCTTCTGATCTCTTTCATTTGCTACCAGGAAGAGACATTTGGCCTTGTAGATACATTTTTTTTCTTTTGAAGCTTTGAAAGAGAGATGGCATTAGTAAAGCTATTATAATATAATCATTGATTACTTTAAGTGGACAAAGGAAGGGCAAGGCCCAGAGGAAGGAGACAGTCAGCTATTTCTTCTTTGGCAACCCACCACTCAATGCTCCCAGCTATGAATTTAACCTTTGTATAAAAGACCATAATAGCACGTACCTGGTCTATAGGCTACAGTGAGTCATGTATAGTTAATTTTGTAAAAAGGTTTCAGTGCCAATAGTGGTGATTTTATAATTTAAAAATCTGAATACTTATATAAAAACACTAAAGAATGCTTCTTTCTGAATTTAGAGGGCTTCTACATGTGTACCATAATAATACACATGGGTATCTGAGAAACAAAACATTAGTAGATTCTTTTAGTCTAATTCCATGTGGTAAATATATATTCTATATCTATACTCATAAATACATATATATATGTGTATATTGATATGGAATACATGTATTTGTGTTTCTATGTATGTGTAATAATATAGGATGACTTTATCTGTAAATGATTCTGTGAGGAGGTAAGATAATTCTGTTAAAAATCCTGCATTTAATAACTATTAGATGCTATTTAGAAAAGAAAAACAAATTAACTATTTCAAACTTCCCAGGCTTCACATTTTCCACAATTTAGATACACACAATTATACCATGTTAGGTTTACATCTCGTAAGAAAATTCTTACATATAAAGTGTGATATGACTCCCATTTCAAACATCACCTATCACTTGTAAAAATACAATATTAATAAAATGAGGGGTTGGGGGTGGAGCCAAGATGGTGGAATAGGACAGACCTGCTTTAGCTCTCCCCCCGTAGCTCATAAAATACCTCTAAAATATAACTCTAAAAAAACTCTAGAGCAGCAGAAGCAAAAAAAAAAAATGACAGAGTGAAACAGATTTCCAGTCCAACACAGCCTGGAAGGCCAACAGCAAAGGTCAGAGTGGGGCACAGTCCAAACTCTGCCATGGGGAACAGACAGGATGGGAGCAGGCTTTGAGGCATAGAATCATGGGGAGCAGTTGTGGTTCCCAGATTTCTCAACCCACAAATGCCAAAGCCAGCCTCAAAGGTCAGTAAGAAAACTCTTTCACCTGGGTGAGAGGGGAGTGAAGTCTGTCCCCAAGCCCAGTCCCAGGGCAGGGGCAGACTCTGCACAGCAGTGTCCACTTCTGGAGTTCTCTGCCTACAGACCCTGGGGAATGGAGCAGCTGATCTGGGTCTCAGTCCTGAATGGCGGTCCTGGGGTGAGGAGGAGCACTGGCTTGGTGAATGGGTGGTGGCTGTGGAGAGGGAATCACACTGGTAGTTCCAGGTCAGAAAAGAGTGCTTGTGTTTGCTCACAGATCAGAGTGAAGCTCAGTAGAGATGTAAACTCCTCTCCCTTGATTGTACCACCTTGGAGGAACTGAGAACTTACAAGGTCCCTAGACATATATCTCTGAGAAAAGCTGCACGAAACCTCTGAAGCCTAGGATAGTATACACTTCACTTGACAAAGGACTCAAAAGTCAAGTAACTGGCTCGGAAAATACCCAAAAAAGGGACAAAAATAAGACTTCAGAAAGTTACTTTCCTGATGGAAAGGTATTTTCTTACATCCTTTCTCATGAGGAAGAAAGAAGCATACTATCAGGGGAAGACATAAAAGTGAAGTGAAGGCTTCTATATCCAAAACCTTCAAAAAAATATGCAATGGTCTCAGGCAATGGAAGAGCTCAAAAAGGATTTTGAAAATCAAGTAAGTGAGGTGCAGGAAAAATTTGGAAGAGAAATGAGAGCAATCCAAGGAAATCATGAAAAGAGAGTCAAGAGCTTGCTAAAGGAGACCCAAAAATGCAGAAGAAAACAACATCTTTAAAAATAGACTAACTCAAATGGCAAAAGAGATCCAAAAAGCCAGTGGGGAAAAGAATCCTTTAAAAAACAGAATGGGCAAAATGGAAAAGGAGGTTCAAAGGGGGTTCAGTAGTTCTTTAAAAATTAGAATGAAGCCAAGAAATTATACAACAAAACCAAAAGAATGAAAAAACAGAAGACAATGTGAAATATGTGATGGGAAAAACAACTGACCTGGAAAATAGATCCAGGAGAGATAATTTCAAAATTATCAGTCTACCTGAAAACCATGATCAAAAAAAGAGCCTAAGCATCATCTTCCAAGTAATTATCAAGGAAAACTGCCCTGATACTCTAGAACCAGAGGATAAAATAGAAATGGAAAGAATTCACCTATCACCTCCTGAACAAGATCCCCAGAGGAAAACTCCTAGAAATATTGTAGCCAAATTCTAGAGTTCCCAGGTAAAGGAGAAAATATCAAACAACTAGAAAGAACCAACTCACGTATTGTGAAATTACAATCAGGATAACATAAGATCTAGCAGCTTCTACATTAAGGGATCGAAGGGTGTGGAATATGATATTCCAGAAGTCAAAGGAACTAGGACTAAAACCAAGAATCACCTACCCAGCAAAACTGAGTATAATACTTCATGGAAAATAAATGGAATTTCAATGAAATGAAGGAATTCCAAGCATTCCTGTTAAAAAGACAATAGATGAATATCAAATTTGACTTTCAAATACAAGAATCAAGAGAAACATGAAAAGATAAAAAGGAAAGAGAAGCCTTCTGAGCTCATTAAAGTTGAACTGTTTACATTCCTACATGGAAAGATATTATTTGTAACTTATGAGATCTTTTTCACTATTAGGGTAGTTAGGGGGATTATATATGTAGGTGTGTATGTGTATGTATTTATGTGTATATTATATATCTGTAGGTATGTATATGTGCATAGGTGTGTGTAGGTATATATGTATACACATGTGTATATATGTACATATACATATGTTTGTGTGTAT
>JAQQSK010007822.1:0-13797 GCA_028658325.1 Potorous gilbertii | reverse complement strand
GGCCATATCTGTGTAGTTTTGCAAGTGACTTCCATAATAGTCATGTTATGTAAGACTAAATATATTTCCCTCCATCCTATCCTGAGCCCATTGCTTCTATTCTCTCTTTTGATCCTGTCCCTCTCCAAGAGTGTTGATTTCAAATTGCTCCCTCCTCCTATTGCCCTCCCTTCCATCATTCCCTCCACCCTGCTTATCCCCTTTGCCTCCACTTTCCTGTATTGTAAGATAGGTTTTCATACCAAATGGAGTGTGCATTTTATTCCTTCCTTTGGTCAAATATGATGAGAGTAAACTTCATGTTTTTCTCTCAGCTCCTCTCCTTTCCACTCCACTCAAAATTCTCATGCCTGCCTCTTCTGTGAGAGATAATTTGCCCCACTCCATTTGTCCCTCTCTCCTCCCAATACATTTCTCTCTCACCGCTTAACTTCATTTTTTTAAGATATGTTCCCATCCTATTCAATTCACTCTGTGCTCTCTGTCTCTGTGTGTGTGCATGTAGGTGTGTGTGAGCATGCAAGTGTGTATGTGTGTGTATGCATGTATGTGTGTGTGTGTGATCCCACCAACTACCTAGATATTGAAAAGTTTCAAGAGTTACAGATATTGTCTTTCCATGTAGGAATGTAAACAGTTCAACTTTAGTAATTCCCTTATGACTTCTCTTTGCTGTTGACTATTTCATGCTTCTCTTCATTCTTGTCTTTGAAAATCATATTTTCTTTTCAGCTCTGGTCTTTTCATCAAGAATTCTTAAAAGTCCTCTATTTCATTGGAAGACCATATTTTCCCCTGTAGTATTATACTCAGTTTTGCTGGGTAGGTGATTCTTGGTTTTAGTCCTAGTTCCTTTGACTTCTGGTATATCCTATTCCACATCCTTCGATCCCTTAATATAAAAGCTGCTAGATCTTGTGTTATCCTGATTGTATTTCCACAGTACTGGAATTGTTTCTTTCTAGATACTTGCAATATTTTCTACTTGACCTGGGAACTCTGGAATATGGCCACAATGTTCCTGAGTTTCCTTTTTGGATCTATTTCAGGCGTTGATCGGTGGATTCCTTGAATACTTATTTTCCCCTCTGGTTCTAGGATATCAGGGCAGTTTTCCTTGATAATTGCTTGAAAGATGACTTCTAGGCTCTTTTTTTGATCATGGCTTTCAGATAGTCCTTCAATTTTTATCTCTCCTGGATCTATTTTCCAGGTCAGTGGTTTTTCCAATGAGATATTTCACATTCTCTTCCATTTTTTTTCATTCTTTTGGTTTTGTTTCATGATTTCTTGGTTTGTCCTAAAGTCATTAGCCTCCATCTGTTCCATTCTAATTTTGAAAGAACTATTTTCTTCAGCGAGCTTTTGAACCTCCTTTTCCATTTGGCTAATTCTGCTTTTGAAAGCATTCTTCTCCTCATTGGCTTTTTGAACCTCTTTTGCCAATTGAGTTAGCCTATTTTTCAAGGTGTTATTTTCTTCAGCATTTTTTGGTCTCCTTTAGCAAGATATTGACCCATTTTTCATGCTTTTCTTGCATCTCTCTCATTTCGCTTACCAGTTTATCCTCCACCTGTCTAACTTGATTTTCAAAATCCTTTTTGAGCTCTTCCATAGCCTGAGTCCATTGGATATCTATTTCAGATATTTGGGATACAGAGGCCTTGACTTATATGTCTTTCCCTGATGGTAAGCATTGTTATTCCTCATCAGAAAGGAAAGGAGGAAACATCTGATCATCAAGAAAGTAACCTTCTCTAGTCTTATTTTTTTTCCCTTTTCTGGGCATTTTCACAGCCAGTTACTTGACTTCTGAGATTCCTCTCCACTCCCGCGTAGCCCTCCCAGCTAGTGCTTGGGGTCTGAGATTCAAATGCTGCTCCCCAGCCTCAGTGCTTTCAGCAGCAGGCCTGACTGCTATTCAGGGTAAGATTAAATTCAGGTTCTGAGATGGGGTCATGCCCAACTCCCAGGCTCAGTTCCCTCAGGAGGTTTAAGTGGAGACCTTCAGTAATGGTCCAGAGCTTCTTCCTGCTCTGTGAGTCCCTGGCCGCCAGGGCCTCTGCCACTGCCTCCCGAGGGTGCCTGAGTTATGGAGACACCCTGCTTCCCTCTTGGCCCACCAAACAGTCTCTCTCACTGACTGTGTGCCTATGGGTGGAGGGACCTTTGTGGCCACCAGAGATTCCGTCCCTGAAGCCTGCTCGGGTGTGCTCCTCTCGGTGCTGCACAACCAAGGCAGGGCTGGGTTCCACTCTTGTCCCCTGCACGATGGACCTTTGGTGAGGGTTTTTCAGGTCTTTCTGTAACAGAAATCTCCTCCACTCTGTTGTTGTGTGGCTTCCACCACTCCAGAATTTGTTAGGAGTTCTTCTATACAGATATTTTATAGGCTGTGGTTTCGGAGCTAGCATATGTGTGTCTTTCTACTCTGCCATCTTGGCTCCCATTAGTCTATATTTTTAAGGTCTTATTTTCTTCATCATTTCTTTGGGTCTCCTTTAGTAATCTGTTGTCTTGTTTTTCATGATTTTCTTGCATCACTCTCATTTCTCTACCCAATTTTTCCTCCACTTCTCTTACTTGCTTTTCAAAATTCTTTTTGAGCTCTTCCATGGCCTGACACCAATTCTTATTTTAGTTAGAGGCTTAGGAAGTAGGATCTTTGACTTTGTTGTCTTTTTCTGATCTTATCTTTTAATTGTCCTTGTTGCCAAAGTAGGATTCTATAGTTTGATTTTTGTCCACTGTTTGCTCATTTTCCCAGTCAATTACTTGACTTTTTAGTTCTTCGTTAAGGTCAGACTCTTCTTCCCGCATGAAGAGTACACTGTCCCAGTCTTTGGGGGTTTTGAGCAGGTATTTTCTGAGATATTTCTAAGGACCTGTAAGTTTTTAATTCTTTCAAGGTTATGTGATCAAAGGACAGATGTTTACTCCTATCCTGATCTGTTCTCTGGTAACTGAGTGACCACAAACACGTTTTTCTGCCTTGGAACTAAGGAAGACACCCTCCCATAGCCACAAGCTCCTCCATGCCAGCATTCTTCCTCACCCCAGTACCACCACCCATGAATACAACCCACTTGCAAAGAAGGGCAAAGCAAGAGAATCTTGCCTCAATACCAGCTAAGAGATTCCTGAAATTGCCCTCAGATCAGCAGGTCACAGCTGTCTATGAATCAATAGTTCTGAAAGTAAGTGCAGCTATAGGCACCACCCTGATGCTGGGACTGGGATTTGGGTCAGACCATGATCCTTTCTCACCCAGATCCCACAGACTTTTCCTACTAACCTTTCAAGTTGTCTTTGGCATTTGTGGGTCAAAAAGTCTGGAAACCCCCACAGCTGCCAGTGATTCAGTCCCCTGAAGCCTATGCTGGGTTTGCTGGGGCCTGGTCTGTGCTGGCATGGACCAGACTGGACTGTGCTCTTCTCTCAGACTGGTGCAAGAGGCCTTTCCTGTTGACCTTCCACATTGTCATGGGGTAGAAATTGGTTTCCCTCTGTCATTTGGTGGGTTCTGCCACTGTAGAATTTGTTTAGAGTCATTGTTACAGGTATTTGCAGATGTTTGGGAGAGAAATCAAGAAAGTCCCTGCTTTCACTCATCTGTCTCCCAAAAGAATTCTTACAGGAAAACCTTGCTCTCTTTGACTTTCAGAATTTCTTTGTTCCCACTTCTACCTGTTCATCCCCCTAGGAGATTTTCCTGATAAATCCAAGTTGCCAGGGCATGTTAACTCTTCAGCACAAAAAGAGTTAGTGGAGGTAATACAAAAATAATAAACCAAAACAACCTCATTTTCATTTAGGTACAATTATATTGGAGGATCAGGGAAATAATATGATTTATAGTGCTTTCATTTTAAACTTTAGGCAAAGCCCCTCATATATTCCATTATGGAAAAAAATAGATGTATTGTAGCCTGGACCATAGTAAGGATAGCAACTAGGCTTATGAATTCATTGGTATTGGTAACCCTTTCCAATTCAGGTCAGCATTGTCTCTGTGACTTACAATTTTAAAGACTTTTAGAGCACTGAGAAGTAAGAGACTTGCCCAAGTATGGCCAGTATGTGTCATAGGCAGGACTTGAATCCAGGTTTTTCTGACTCAAAAGTCAGTTCTCTCCCCATTATAGTTGAATCACATAATGTAATAAAGTTAAAAAAATCCATATTGTATTTAATTGTCAAAGCCAAAATATAAGCCAGTAATCATTTCTTTTAAACTTGGAGGGAGTTCTTTAATGTAGCAATCAAAAATATCTGTGTTTGGCAACCTACATGTTTAGCAGTTTGAAGAAGGGAAAGAGAAGTTAGGGTGAAAGAAATATACTAGTCTATTTGTAGAAGGAAGAAGGGCATAGAAATGATTATTTCGCATAATTGAAGTTCATATGAAATATATATAAACATGGAGAAAGGGGGAGGGAGAATGAGTATCAGATGAACTTCAGTCCTATGCAAAATGGTCAGAAGGGAGAACAAATAAACCCAGCTTATGAAGAGAAATGTTGGAATATTAAGATGAAATATGGTACTAAGGAGGAAACTGATACAAGCAAAACAAACTTACTTATCCTGATGGGAGGACAAAGAAAGAAAAACAATAAAATAGAGTCTAACAAGGTATTTTTCTTATATCTTAGACAGCTGAAGAATGGTCATACAAAGTGTGGTATATTAATTTAATGCAATATTATTATACCCTAAGAAATGTAAAAAGAGAAAATTTCATATAATCATAGGTATTATGAAGTATTGCAGAATGAAGTGGATAGAATCAGGAGCACAATTATAAAAGGTGCTGATATTTTAAAGAAAAATAACTTCAAAAGGCTTCACAAAATCTCAAAATCACTAAAAATTTGAGAAATGCACACTAAAGAAACTCTGAGGTTCCATGTTACATTCATTGGGTTGGTAAATTGACAAAAAAAGAGGGAAAATAACAAATGTTGGAAGCGCTTGCGGAGATGCAAAACAAAAACTGATGCAACATTGGTAGAACCGTGAATTGGTCCAAAACTTCTGGGAGGCCATTTGGAATTATACCCCAAAGATACTAAACTGTGTATACCTGTTATCCCTATGATACCATTACTGGTTTTATCCCAAAAAGAGGGAAGGTAAATGGGCAAAGACACATATGCAGAGAAACATTTATGACAGCTCTTTATGTAAGGCAAAGAATTGCAAGTTAAGGATGGGTCCAAGTAGGCCATTTTAAAAAAGCATTTTGGAGATCGAAAAAAATATCTTGTGGAAGTGAATGATGAAAAATAAAAGAGCTAATTTAAAAAATAAATGTTTACTTTTTCAATCTAAAAAAAGTTAAACTTTAAAAATTTCCAAAACTTCTGTATGTCTATTGTCAAAGATCAAGGAACCACTTGCTAGGGAGACAGTAAAGAGAAGAAATAATCACTGAAATAAGGTCCCAGAGGAAGTAGGAGTTAATATAATCATAGATAGAAGTAGAGGGACCAGACTTCTTGAATCATAAGGATGTTTTCTCTTCTGTGTCCCAATGGAAGGAGGAGAAAGGGTGAAAAAACCAATAGATTTTGAAGAATATAAGGAATCTAACAGTCGACAAGACTTGGCTGTAATAGTTTCAGTGAAGTAGGAGGCTAGGTTAGCTGCTTTAATTATGGGTTGAAAGGAAAATATGAGTGACAGAAGAAAAGGAAAGTTGCATTAACATCAGCATAGCAAATGAGATAAAGAAGCAATAGGAAGAGAGTAGACAGATTTTCAATGAAATACATACTGTTATGTATGATCATGAAACTAGCTCTCAAAGGGACCACAAAGGCCATCTAGGCCAACCTCCTCCTTTTATACAGGGGAAAATAGAGCCCCAAAGAGGCTGAGACTAGCTCAGATTCATATTGTTAATAAGCATTAGATGTGGAATTTGAACTCGTCAATTATTTCTGGAGCCAGTGCCCTTTCTTTTATAACTGAATGGTTATACAGCTACATTTCCAATAAATGAAATAAGCTTGATTTTGTGATTTTTTTTCCCCAGGAAGCTTAAGTGGTAATACATGAGGTCTGAAGCAAAAACTGATATCATATTTTGGGAGTTACCCAGGCATTTTTGAAATTATTTTTTATTTATTTCAGTATATATTTCTTAATTAGTTGTAAAATAATAATATTTTTTCACTTTTGAGATTCAAATTCTCTCTTCCTTCCTACCTCTCCCCACTCCTTGAGAAGGTAAAATAATTTGATTTTGATTATTTATGTAAGGATATGGAAATCACCTTTCCATGTTAGCCATGTTGCAAGGAAAAACACAAACAAAATAAAAATAAAGTTTCAGAAGAACAATGCTTCAATCTTTATTCAGAGTTTATCAGTTGCCTCTCTGGAAGTGGATAACATTTGTCATCATGAGTTCTTTGGAACTGTTTTTGATTAATGTGTATTTCAGTAGTAGTAATAGTAGTAGTAGAATGGTGGTTATAGTAGTAGGAGTAGGAGAAGGAATAGGAGTAGTAGTAGTAGTAGTAATAGAAGTGGTAATAATATGAGGAAAAAGAGGAAGAGTCATCTTTACGATATTAGTGTTACTGTGTACAATGTTTTTCTGTTTCTGCTCGCTTTACTTTGCATCAATTTTCATATGTCTTCCAACATTTTTCTGAAACCATCCTCCTTATCAATTTTTATAGCACAAATGTATTCCATCACAGTCTTTTACCACAACTTGTTCAGCCATTCTCCAGTTGATGAGCATCCCACTCAATTTCCAATTCTTTGCCAACACAAAAAATGTTGCTATAACATTTTCATACTAATAAGTCCTTTTCTACTTTCTTTTATCTCTTTAGGATATAGACCTAGCAGTGATGTTGCTGAGTCAAAATGTATGTAGAGTTTATAGTTCTTTGAACATAGTTGCAAATTGTTCTTCAGAATGGTTCGATCAGTTTACAACTCTGCCAACATTACATTAGTGTACCTATTTTCCCATATCCCCTTCAAAATGAGTCATTTTCCTTTTCTGTCATATCAGCTAAGATAATAGGTGTGAGGCAGAATGTCAGAGTTATTTGAATCTTCATTTATCTAATCAGTAGTAATCCAGGTACTAGGTGGTGCAGTGGATAGAGCACCAGTGCAGGAGTCAGGAGGACCTCAGTTCAAATCTCACCTCAGACACTTGACACTCACTAGCTATGTGACCTTGGGCAAGTCACTTAACCCCAATTTTCTCATCCTGGGTCATCTCCAGTCATCCTGATGAGTATCTGGTCTCTGGATTCAGATGGCTCTGGAAGAGAAGTGAGGCTGGTGACCTGCACACTCAAAACAAAATCCAGTGCAAGTCATGTCATCATTTCTCTGATAGCATGGTCTTCTTTGGCAAGGAAGGACAAACAAACACACGTACATGCACACACAGTAATCCAGGACATCATTTCATGTGACCATTAATAGCTTTGATTTCTTCTTTTTGAAAAGTACTTGTTTATATCCTTTGCCCATTTATCAGCTGAGTAATGGCTCTAATTTTTATAAATTTGACTCAATTCCCCACATATTTGAGAAATGATGCCTTTATCAAAGAAACTTGTTGCAAAAATATTTGCCCACCAATTGTTTTCTTTTTCATTTTGACTTTAATGGTTTTGTTTGTGCAAAAGATCTTATTCCATGTAATTAAAATGATCTATTTTACCTTTTATATAATCTCCTCTCTCTGATTTGACATAAACTCTTCCCTTATCCATAGATCTAAGAGGTACATTTCCCTAGGCTCCTATAACTGACTTATAATATCATTCTTTTTTAAAATGTTTATTTATTTTTAGTTTTCAACATTCATTTCCACAAAATTTTGAGTTCCAAATTTTCTCCCTATTTCTCTCCTCCCCACCCCAAAATGCCATGTATTCTGATTACCCCTTCACCCAATCTGCCTTCTTTTTTTATCACACCCCTCCCTTCCCCTATCCTCATATTCTCTTTTTTCTTGTAGGGCAAGATAGATTTCTATACCCCTTTACCTGTATTGCTTATTTCCCAGTTATATGCAAAAATAATTTTCAACATTAGTTCCTAAAATTTTGAGTTCCAACTTCTCTCCCTTCCTCCCTCCCCACCCATCCCTCCCGAGAAGGCAAACAATTCAATATAGGCTATATATGTTCAGTTCTTCAAAAGACTTCCATAATAGTCATGTTGTGTAAGACTAACTGTATTTCCCTCCTTCCTATCCTGCCCCCCCCATTTATTCTATTCTCTCTTTTGACCTTGTCCCTCCTCAAAAGTGTTTACTTCTAATTACTACCTCCTCCCTTTTGCCCTCCCTTCTATCCTTCCCCCAACCCACTTATCCTCTTCTCCCATAATTTCTTGTAGTGTAATAAAGATTTTCATACCAAATTGAGTATGCATGTTATTCCCTCCTTACACCAAATGTGATGACAATAAACTTTATTTTTCCTGTTCACCTTCCCCTGTTCCTCCACCACTGCCTCTTTTATGAGAGATAATTTGGCCTATTCCATTTCTCCCTTTCTCTTCCTGATGTTCCTCTCTCAACCCTTAATTTCATTTTTTAGATATCATCCCTTCTTATTGAACTCACCCTGTGCTCTTTGTATATATGTGTCTATGTGTGTGCAATCCTCCCAACCACCCAAATACTGAGAACAGTTTCAAGAGTTACAAATATTATCTTTCCATGTATGAATGTAAAACAGTTCAAATTTAGTAAGTCATTAATGATTTCTCTTTCCTGTTCACCTTTTCATGCTTCCCTTGTGTTTGAAAGTCAAATTTTCTATTTTCATCTCTGGTCTTTTCATCAAGAATGCTTGAAAGTCCTCTATTCCATTGAATGACAATTTTTTTCCTTGAAGTATTATACTTAGTTTTATTGTGTAGGTGATTCTTGGTTTTAGTCCTAGTTCCTTTGACTTCTGGAATATCCTATTCCATGCCCTTCGATCCCTTAATGTAGAAGCTGCTGGATCTTGTGTTACCTTGATTGTTTTTTCACAATGCTTGTTTCATTCTGATGGCTTGCAATATTTTCTCCTTGACCTGGGAACTCTGGAATGTGACCACAATGTTCCTAGAAATTTCTCTTTTTAGATCTCTTTCAGGAGGTGATCAGTGAATTCTTTCAATATTTATTTTTCCCTCTGGTTCTAGAATATCAGGGCACTTTTGCTTAGTAATTTCATGAATGATAAAGTCTAGACTCTTTCTTTGATCATGATTTTCAGGTAGTCCCATAATTTTTAAATTGTTCCTCCTGGATCTATTTTCCAAGTCAGTAGTTTTCCCAATGAGATATTTCACATTGTCTTCTATTTTTTCATTCTTTTGGTTTTGTTTTGTAATTTCTTGGTTCTCATAAAGTTATTAGCTTCCATCTGCTCCATTCTAATTTTTAAAGAACTATTTTGTTCAGTGAGCTTTTGAACCTCCTTTTCCATTTGGCTAATTCAACTTTTTAAAACATTCTTCTCCTCATTAGCTTTTTGGACCTCTTTTTTCCAATTGAGTTGCCCTATTTTTAAAAGTGTTATTTTATTCAGCATTTTTTGGGCCTACTTTAGCAAGCTGTGTACTCACTTTTCATGATTTTCTTGCATTTCTCTCAATTCTCTTCCTAATTTTTCCTCCACTTCTCTTACTTGATTTTCAAAATCCTTTTTGAGCTCTTCCATGATTTAAGACAATTGCATATTTATTTTGGAAGTTTTACCTGCAGAATTCTTGACTTTAAGTCTTCCTCTAATATGCATTGTTCTTCCTCATCTGAAAGAATGGAAGACAATACCTATTCACCTAGAAAGTAGCCTTCTATAGTCTTATTTTTTTTCCATTTGGGCGGCATTTTCCTAGCCAGTTCTTTGACTTTTGAGTCCTTTGTCAAGAGAAGGGTATACTCTGGGGACCTATAAGTTCTCAGTTCCTCCAATGTGGCACAATCAAAGGAGAGGAGTTTTCTTCTCTCTTGGCCTTTACTCTGGTCTGGGAGCAATAAAAAACTTTTCTGCCTAGAATTTGCTATTGGAATCCCCTCACCATAACCGCCTCCAGCTCTACCTTCACTGCTCCTTCTCACCCTTGGGTGGAGCTCAGGCCTGAGAATCAGATCAGCAACTCAATTCCCCCAAGGTCTTTAAGCCAAGGGCTCCAAAAATAGATGCTGACACTGCAGTGGTTGGTGCTGGTGGGTCCAGACAACCTTCCCTTCTCAGCCAGGTGAAATAGCTTTCTCACTGACCTTTGATACTGTCTCTGGTGTTTGTGGGTTGAGCAATCTGCAAACTGCTGGTGCCAATGATGCTTGGATGCCTGCTCTGGTCCTGTCACTCTGTGTGGCCCATGCTGGGCTGTGCTCCACCCTGAGCCTGGTGTGATAGATTTTCCTGTTGGCCTTCCAGGTTGTCTTGGGCTGGAAATATCTTTCATTCTGACGTTTTGTGGTTTCTGCTTCTCTAGAAATTTTTTTAGAGTCATTTTTTATAGGTATTTTATGGGATATGTGGGGGAGCTTCTACTGGTCTGTCTTTCTACTCTGCCATCTTGCCTCTGCCCCCTATGATATCATTTTTATGTATAAATCATTTAGCCATTTTGATCTTATCTGGGCATATAGTGTGAGATATTGGTCTATGTATAATTTCTGCCAAACTACTTTCTAGCTTTCTTAGGAATTTTTGTCAGAGGTTGAGTTTTTATCCCAAAATGCTGGATCTTTGGGCTTATCAAACACAATATCATTGTGGTCATTTATTACTGTGTATTGTGTACCTAATCTATTCCACTGATCAGTCCAAGATTGTTCTGATGATTACAGCTTTGTCATATCCTTTGAAATCTGGATTTAGCAATGCATTGATTCCCTTACTAATTTTGACCTTTTGTTCTTACAGATGAAGTTTATTATTATTTTTTCTATGTCTATATGATAATTACTTGGTAGATTTATTGGTATGGCACTAGATAAATAGTTTAGTTAGTATTGTCATTTTTTCTTGTACTGACAGCCTACTCATAAGCAATTAATATTTCTGCTATTGTTTAGATCTATCTTTGTATAAAAACTGTTTTGTAACTGAGTTCATACATTCCCTTAGTTTGTTGTGGTAGATAGAGTCCTATACATATAGCCAGATATACACAGGTTAGTGGTATTTTAAATGGAATTTCTGTTTTTATCTCTTCCTGCTGGGTTTTGTTAATAGTATAAAGAAATGCTGGTGGTAGAAGTGGATTTGCTTTATATCTTGCACTTTTGCAGAAGTTGTTTATTGTTTTGTCAATTTTTTAAAAATTTTATATCCTAGCAGTCTCAGAGTATACCATCATATCAACTACAAAGAGTGACAGTTTTGTTTCCTTGATGATGATGATGACTATTCCTTTAATTTTTATTGTCTTATTGCTGTAGGTATCATTTATGGTATATTATTGAATAATAAAAATGATAATAGACATCTTTGTTTAATCACTGATCTTGCTGGGATGGATCCAACTTCAAAAAATTAAAATAATAGCAATATATGACCAAATCCATGCATTCTAACCAGGTGGAATTTATACCAGGAATTCATGGCTGATATAATATCATTAAAATTGTAAGTATAATTGACTATATCAGTTACAAAAACAACTGAAATCATATAATTATTTCAATGGATAAAGAAAAAGCCTTTGACAAAAATTCCTATTGTAAAAAAAAATATTGCATTAAAATGGACCTTTCTAAAAATCACAGGTAGTATCTATGTGAAACCAAGAACAAGCATGATTGGTAATGGGGATAAACCTGTAACCTTCTCAGTAAGGTCAGGTATAAGCAAGGATGTTCATTATCACCATTATAATTCAATAATAAACTATAAATGCTAAATACTACAATAAGAAAATAAAATGAATAGTAATAGACAATGGGGAAAATTATGCTTTGCAAATGATATATTAGTATACTTACCACTGGAGAATAAACTAAAAAACTAGATGAAACAATAAATTTAACAGTTGCAAGATACAAAATATGCCAACATATATCATTATCATTTCTGCATATTTTCAACAAAACTAATAGGACAAAATATAAAAAGAAATTCTATTTAAAATAACCACAGAGAGAATAAAATATTTGGGAATCTACTTCAAAAAGGCAATTCCAGAAGGTATGCGAACAAATTTACAATGCAGTTTTCACATAAATAAATATAGACCTAAACAATTGGAGAACTATTCATTGCCTATGAATGGACCAATAAACTGAAAATGACAATTCTGCTTAAAACAATTTATTTGAGCAGTGCTATACCAATCTGACTTCCAAAGAATTATTATATAGCTAGAAAAAAAAACAAATTTTATCTGGAAGAAGAAAAGGTAAATAATATCAAATAAATCACTGAAAAAAAAATGAAGGAAGGCAGCCTAGCGGTACCTGATTTCAAACTGTATTACAAAGCTGCAACCATCAAAACAAAATCTGGTACTGGTTAAAAAGTAAAGTGGCAAGTCAGTAGAAAAGATTAGGTACAAAATGAACAGTGGTAAATGACCAAAGTAATCTTCTGTTTGATAAATTGAAAGATTCAAACTTTGAGGGCATGAACTTCTTATACAACAATAACTATTGGAAAAACTGGAAAGCAGTCTGGCTTATACCAAGTCCCGACTTATACCAAGATGAAGTCAAAATGTGTCCATGATTTAGGCACAAAGTGACACAAATTGTGGGAATATGGGATATTATTTTTCTCTCTGATCTATTGATTAGGTTAGGATTTTTATTTAAAAAAGGGATAGAATCACAGGAAGCAAAAATAGACAATTTTTATTATATAAATTTAAAAGACTTTTAATAAATAAATCAATGCAGTGAAAATCAGAAA
The DNA here is from genome assembly GCA_028658325.1 of Potorous gilbertii. Taxonomy (NCBI): domain Eukaryota; kingdom Metazoa; phylum Chordata; class Mammalia; order Diprotodontia; family Potoroidae; genus Potorous; species Potorous gilbertii. The sequence goes on along the minus strand of JAQQSK010007822.1, from coordinate 895 downwards.
GAAAACAGAAAAATGGGGAAAATGTACAACAATTTTCTCTGCTGAGTCTTCATTTCTCAAATGTATAGGAAACTGCATCAAATTTACTAAAAAAAAAACAAACCACACACTCAGTTTATAAATAGTCAGAAGGTACACAGGCAGTTTTATGGAAGAATAAAAATTATCAAGGAAAATGACAAATGTTTGAGAGTATGTCGGGAAGAAAAAGTACACTAATAAATTGCTGGAATTGTGAACTGTTCCAACCATTCTGGAGAACAATTTGATTGAATTATACCCAAAGAGATATAAAACTTTGTATAACCTTTGATCTAACAGTACCAGTACTAGCTCTGTACCCCATGGAGTTAAGAGAGAAAAAAATTATTGGTACAAAAATTATATTAGCAGTTATTTATATGATGGTAAAGTATTGTCAAGTGAGGGAATACCTTTCTATTAGAGAATGGCTGAACTAGTTGTAGCATGTGATTGTGATGCAATATTATTGTGCTATATAAAATGAGAGAAAAACATGGGAAAATTTATATGTATTGATGCAAAGTGAAATGAACAGAGTCAGAGGAATGAAGTAACAGAAGTATTATAATGATAATCATATGTGAAATATATAACTGGTAAATACAATGATCTACAACAATTTTGAAGGACTCATGATAAAAAAATGCTATGGACCTTCAGAGAGAAAAATGAGGAACCTCTAAATGAGAATTGAAGCATGTGCTTTTTTTTCTTTGTTTTTATTGCTTTTTTGCTACATGGCTAATAGAGAAATGTCTTTTGCATCATAAGATATTTCACACTTATAAAGGTTATCATGTTGCTTGCATTCTCAAAGGCTGGGGGAGGAACTATGGAGAGGGAGAGAATTTGGAACTCAAAATGAAAACAT
>JAQQSK010007821.1:0-13797 GCA_028658325.1 Potorous gilbertii | reverse complement strand
TTTTTTCTCTGATTTTTTTGGAGTATAGGCCTGTAGTATGATATGGTTTAATATATTTTTAGGCATGGTTCCAAATTGCACAAAGACCATCTCTTAAGGCATAGAAGGTGTTGCAATGTTAGTAGAAGGAGTCCCTACAAGGATGATAAATCACAGATCCCTGAAGTATAGACTTCTATTGCTTTCTTTGTCTCTCTCTTTTCCCATACCCATACCCACACCTAAGCCTGTAAACACTTAGCTATAGATATGCATTCAACCTTCAAAATCAATTTAGCATTAAGGCAGCCACTGCTTTCTGAGCAATTATACACGCAGACGGAAACTAGTGACAGAGATGCTGTCAGACAAGACAAGGTGTGTCTCACTCTTGAAAGCAGATTACTTCTGAAATCCCAAGGAACAAGGGAACTAGGAAATTGAGTTCAGTCCAGTCCTTTATGAAGCTAGACAGAGTTGACCCCTCACCACGTGCATCCCTCACTTGGGTACTCATTTAGGGGGAAGGCCAGGGCAGATGCAAAAGCCAGAGTCTAATTAAGCAGTCCCTTCTCTAGTGCCTTCATAGACAGATATCGATCCTTACCAACTCTGGGGTAGGTTGATATCCTGCTAGTCCAGTGATCAAAGATAACACCTTCACTGGCTCAACCTTCCTTGAGTCCTACCTTCAGGGTCCTAATCATTTCCCAAGTGGAGAAAACTACTCATCTAAAAGTCTGATATTTTCTGTTCAGGCTGGCTGGTTTCAATGCTCTCTTTTATGCCTCTCTGAACTATCAGATATCAAGATGGGCCAGGGAGGGAGGGAAGCAGGAGGGAGAGGAGAGAAGTGTGACTCCCTCTAGCCTGATCAAGAATTTGGCCCTTGGCTACCTGAGACAAGAAACCTTGTGTGGGGGAGGGATTTATTCATGGACACCTGTCACAGGCTGTCATTCCCCAGGCTGAACTATAGCCTGAAGTATGTTGTATCATAAATCAGCTCCTCTTGGACTTCATAACTCTTCTTTATAGGTTTCTTCCTGCTCATAAATAAAACTCATTCCATATGTATATACTGCAAAGGATCAGGCTGAATTACAGACCTGTTCCCTGGGAAACCAGAAGTGTGTCCTCTGCAAAAAGATGCCTGTCTCTGCCTTGGGGCAAATCAATATCAAAGAGAATCATTCTTCAAAAAGGCTCTAGGAGAAATTTGGGAGACCCTAAGTTGAGCAGGAAGTTGATTATGGTACCACAAATGAAAGAATCATAGCTATAGAACTGGAAGAATCCTAGAGGGTATCTAGTCCAACCTCCTCATTTTATAGATGAGAATAGTGAGACTCATAGAGATAAAGTCATATGCTTTAGATTGCATGAGTGGTACATATTAAGAGTCAGGATTCAATCTCATGTTTTTTGATTCTGAATCCAGGCCTGGATTGGGATTTAGGTAAGTTGAATTCTATATATGGCTCCACCACTCACCATTTATATAGTGTGAACTTAGATAAATAATATCTCTACTCAGGGTATTAATTTCCTCATCTGTAAAATAAGGTTGAACAAACCAATCTCTAAGAGCCTTTTTAGCTCTGATATTACCTGATTCTATAAGAAAGTCCATTAGGATTTTATTTCCATTTCCTTTCCAAAGGGTCAGGAAGCTAGAAGGAAGTCTTTCAGCTTCTGTCAGAGGCGAGCAGGGCTGGGGTCCCAAATGATGGAAATATTTATGCCTATTCTTGCTTAGAGAAAATGTCAAGAATGGTCATCCTCTGCCTGGCTGATTCTTCTGACAGATTCCTGAAGGACATATTCCAAGGAGAAAGTGAGACTGGCCAGGGACTGGAGCCTCAGATTAAGGACTCTCTGGACAGTGCTACAGAGCTATAGTGTCCAGTCAGGGAAATCATTTGCCTACATTCCCCCTATTTGTCCAGGGACAGTGATTCGCAGAATATGGCATTGCCATATGCTACCTTAGCTTGATGACTTCCTAGTGTGACTTATACCAGTGTGTCAAGCTCAAATAGAAAGGAGGTTCATTAATCTGTACATAAGGATCCCTTTGGTTTGCAAATTGACTTAGTTTTAAAATGTGATATTATCCAGGATTTTGCTGCATTTTTATTTGTTTACTTAAATATTTCCCAATTACATTTTCATCTGTTTCTGTTGCTCTCAGGAGTATTGTGGGCCACATTCAGCCAGGCTATGTATTTGATGCCACTAACACCACCAAATTTCATTTTAACATGACTCACTATTTACAGTAGAGATGCAGCTACTCTACAGGGAAAACATGGTATAGTAGAAAGGTGTATTTGGAGAAGACTCTGATTTTCTCCCAGTGTGACCTGAAGCAAGACACTACTTATCTTTGTCTGTCTTCAAATAATTAGACTCTCATATCTGAGGTCTCTTCCAGCTTTGAATCTACACTCGTATTGTCCTATTGTACATACGAGAAGCAAATATTTGTGCCAACATGCTGTATGAAAAGGTGGGGTTACTCATCAAGTTGTGAAATTTCAGTACTGTTAATCATCGTCACCCTTCCCACTACTCCGCATCATTTTTTCCTCTCTGGATTTTCACGAGACTTCTTTCTCTTGGATTCCTTCTACTTGCCTGGTTTTACTTTCTCCATCTCTGTTAATGCTTTACAATCCTCACCCCAACTCTTAATTGTAGAGATGGCTCTCTTCTGGGCCCTTCCCCTCCCCCTTGTTCCTTCCTCTCCTCACTCCTCCCCTCCCTTCCTTTCTCTTCTCCTCTCCTCCCTTCCCCAAACCTCTTCTCTCCCCTCTTTTCCCCTCTCTCCTTCCCTCCACTGCCCTTTTCTCTCCTTTCTTCTTACATTTTTCTTCTTTATAATCTCATAAGCTCCCATTGGTTCAATTATTATTTCTATTCAGATAAAGCATACATATGTATTGTAGGGATATATTTACAAATATATATATATATGTATATTTGTGATTATATATAAACCCATGTATACACATGTATAGATAGAAATATTTGTACATACATATATGTGAACATGTACATATGTATTTATACATGTATACGTGTATCTCCAGCCCTAATAACTCATCTGAGTTCCAATTCCACATCACCAACTCCCTCTTGGACATTTGCAATTGAATGTCCCAAAGAATTCTCAAACTCACCCTGTCCAAAAGAGAACGCATTATCTTTCCCCCAGATCCACTCATCTTCTTGTTCCTGCCAAGGGCACTGCCATCCTTCCAGTTATCCAGGTTTACAAACTAAGAGTCAGCCTCAATTCTTCATTTGTCATCCCTCTTCAATCAGTTTTTAAGTTTCAGCTCTGTTACCAATGAGTTTTGTGACCTTGAACAAGTAACTTACCTTAAATTTGAGCTTTAGTCCCTCATCTGTAAATGAGGGGTTAGAACAGATGTTTCTAATGTCCCTTACAGCTCTAAATTTATTTTTAATACCTTGTCAATTCAATCTTCATAATGTCTACTTCATCCATTCCCTTTTCCACATTTATATGACCATCACTCTAGAGTAGACCTTGCTCACTTTCTGCCTGGATTACTGGGATGGATTTTTAGATGTTTCCCTTTCTCCATTGCCTCTCTTCAATTGGCCAAATGATTTCCTTATGTAGGGGTCTGACTGTGCCACTCCCTCCCCTAAAACATCCTCTCTTGCCTTAGCTATTCACAGTGCATCTCTAGCTCACCTCTCCAGGTTTATTCCATAGTAATCCCCTTAACACAGTCTAAAATTCAGCCAAACTGGCCTCTGTAATGCTCCTCACATCCAGAATACTTATCTATTTTCCATGTCTGTGTTTCTATACAATCTTTCCTCCATCCCTAGAATGGCCTTCCGTCCCACTTCCATCATTTAGAATTCCTATCTGGACTTAAGCAACATCTTTTTCAATGTTTGAAAGACTCTGAGCTCCTTAGGGGCTGACAAACAGACAAATATCACATCCAGGGATAACAGCCATTCTGACCTACTTTCTCAAGGGGCCTGATGGGTATTTGTTTGAAGCCCTGCTCAACTCAGAGCTAGTGGGAAGAATTGTACATTGAGTTCTAACATAACTGTATTCTTTGCCTTCAGTTTGACATTCTAAGTTTAAGAGAGCATTTACTTCAAATGCAGAAGCCAACCTAAGTATTAAGCCCAGAAGACCTCTTAAAGTGGGTTCCTAGACCAAAATGTTTATTGTCCATGATCACTAGAAGTCTACGGGACTAGATAGGACCTTGGGAATTTCTTCAGTCCCCACATTGGCTTTATGGAAATACATAGCAGTCATTTCAGCTAACCATGTTACACAACCAACCTTAGGAGCAGGTCAAGGGGTAGATCAACCAGCAAGTATTTCTTAAGTTCCTTGTATGCCACAGATGATAAGTTGGACCACCTACTTCATACAATTGTTGGAAGGGAAGCCCTTTGCAAAGCTACCTCTCAATAATGAAGTTGTACCAGGGGTGGGGAATATGCAGCTTGGGCTGAGGTAGGATTCTTTTCATTCAGTTTCCCCACTGACACCTGGCAGACTTTAAGCCTGACTGAATACAAGTTGACAATCTACTCCTGCCTGGAATTGACATGAAGTTGGAGAGATACTGTTTCCCTGCAATGTTCCTACTCTTAGTGGCAATTTCCTATAGTCAAAAGTTTTGTAAGCTTAATACCCAATCTATTAGATTATAGAGTGTTGATAGGGGAACATCTGAGGTTAAGTTACTAGGTTTAGGACTTTAGACCAACAACAAAAAGTTAGGGTCCTTTAATTCTTAGTAATAGGGGGAGACAATTAGGTGAAGGGCTTCTGAGGTTAGCATACATAGTTATTATTTGTGTCTTGGTTAATGTTAAAAAAAAATTCATTTGTGGTCTATATTGTAAATGCCTTAAAAGAAGTATCACCTGACCAGAAGTTGGAACTGTTTTATGTGATATGAACTGTATTAAAAATGAAAAAGAGAGAAAGAGAATTTGGATGCTATACCACTTGGTAAAAAAAAAAAAAAGAAAAGAAAAGCATATCTAAGAAGTTGTACAGCAGACTCTCCTTTGTATGCCAGGGTCCTTGCTATTACAGGGGATCAACTTGCATAGAGGAAGGGGCTGGGGAGAAGGCAGGTCCAATTAAGGTACCCCAGTGGAGACCCGCATATAATTAGAGGCAGCCTAGAGAGCACTAGATGCCTAGCAGTGAGCAGGATATAGAGAAGGCTAGACAAAGCAGAGAAAGAGAAGGTGGAAAGATGTATCTTCCTTCCTTCCCAATCTCACCAAATCTAGTTCTGCTTCTAATGAAATAATTCTTTCTCAATCCCCTGCGCAGGTGGTGCTGCTTTGATATTACTAACTGCAGCTCTCAGCTTAGGAGGCAAGGAATTCCCCATGTTGAATGGTGAAAGAGAGACAGCCTGGAGTTCTGGACTCTAAACAGTCCTGTTTCCCTCTTCTAAGGCATGTGACAACTCTGCTCTGGTCAGCTTTCAACAGCTCCCTGATGTGGCTACAGACAGCGTTCCCCACCTGCCTGTGAAGCTGCAATAGGCCCAGCACAGAGATAGTAAGACTGATAGTTTTCTCCATGTACTCACATCCCATTAGGAACAACCCCAACCTACCTGTCTACTATGTCCATAAATGCTTAGTAAATGCTTGCTAGAATTTGTCTTGCTTGACTATGCATATTTGTCACAAGGATTTTGTTTTTCTTTTAAATTATTGTTGAGCAGAGAAGATAAATTACTGTTAATTGAAAAATAAAATGCTGATTGATGTACTGCTGGACCATGAACAGAGGAGAATTATGGAAAATAAGGCTGTGAGTCTCTGTACTTCTTCTAGTTTTCTCATTTGTAATTCTAACAACTAGCACAGTGCCTGACACATACCATATACTTCATAAATGCTTTCTGATTAACAGATTGTCCAAACCCACAAGTATGCCTAAGTCCCTTCTCTCCCCTGCCAACTCAAGACATACGCACTAAATGTAGTTAAAAGGAAGCAGTGACCTGTCCACTAGAGTTTTGGTCATGCCTGGCTCTTTCATTGGTTCCCCAAAACTGGTTTTAACCGCTAATCTGGTCCTCCCATTTACTTTGTATACTTTTCTGCCTAATTTTGTCACCTATGCACCCAAGCGATTCAAAAATAATTTATTAAGTGACAGAGAATTGTGGTGGGTACTGAGGGAGGTACAAAAGCTTCGCAAAGAAACAGCCCCTATCTTCATGATGCATACAATCTGGAAGGGAAATATGGCATATCCCCAGATCATTGTAGTGACACATAAGTGGACCAAAGAAGTGTAAAGCATTATGTAAGGTTTCAGGGTAGGTCATTACTGACTGGAGGGAGATCCAAAGCTTCATGGTTGAGGTAGTATTAGAGTTGGACTGTGCTCTTTTTATTCTTTGCAATCACACATTTAATAAGAATATTGAAGGTATTTTCAGGGCCAAATGAGCTCATTTCATCAACATTTATTAATTTCCATCTAACTATAGTGCACACACTGCAATGTGCTGGGTAAGTAAAATCAAACAAGACAGTAATTTTGTCCCTGTGATGGTGAGGATAAATGGAAAGGGAACTACAACATAACATCAGCATGGAGTGCTAGGTCAAGTGTCTGTCCTGGAGCCAGAAAGATTTGGGTTCAAGTACTGTCTCTAAAGCTCACCAGCCCTGTGACCCTGCCTCAAGTCTCTCCCCACTGCAATCTGTCCTCTATTCAGCCACTAAAGTGATTTTCCTAAGTCACAATTTTCTGATCATATTACTTTCTTACTCTGTGAACACTAGTGACTTTCTGTTGTCTCTTGGATCAAGTGTAAAACGCTCTGTAGAGCATTCAAAGCTCTTCATAGCCTAACTCCCTCCAATATTTCCAGTCTTCTTACACCTTGCATACTCTGATTACAGACTCTTCAGTCCAGTGACATTGGCCTCCTAGCTGTTCCACAAACAAGACACTTCATCTCATGACTATAGACATTCTCCCTTGATATCCCTCATGCTTGGAATATTCTCCCTCCTCATCTCTGTCTACTGACCTCCCTAGACTTAAATTTCAACTAAAATCCCATCTTCTATAGGAAGTCTTTCCTAATCCCTCTTAAGTCTATTGCCCTCCTTCTGTTAATTATTTCCTATTTATCCTACATATAGCTTGCATTGTACATATTTTTTTGCATGCTATCTCCTCTATTAGATTGTAATCTTCTTGATGACAGGGACGATCTTTTGCTCCCAGTACTTAATATAATACTTGGCACATAGTAAGTGATTACTAAACATTTATTAATTGATAGATTAACATCTGTTTGCCTAAGTTTCCTCATTTGAAAAATGAAGATAATGATAGTACCTATTCCCCTCCCAGGGTTTTCAGGATCAAATGAATTAACATATGTGAAAATCTTTGCAAGTCTTATAGTAAGTGGTAGCTATTTTTTTTTCCATATAACATTAAAATCACAGGAATCCCTGTCCTTATTGTCATTGTCACTTATGTAAGGGGAGGATATTTCTAGATGAAGAGCTAAACCCATGTGTTCACTGATTCATGTTTTGTCCAAGCCACATGTGATAACTATTCAACAGGCAAGGAGATGATAAGAGGATTGCTTGTCTAACCATTGAGACTGGCATTAGCAAAGGAACAAAGATCAGAAAGGTGAAGTGTGGGGTGAACTATAAAGTCATGATACAATGCAGAGTGTATAGAAGCTAAGTTATAATGATATGAGGCTGAAAAGGCAGGATCAAAAAGGGACTTTGGAAACAAGGAAAAGGAACTTGAATTTACTTGATGGGCAATGTTATTTTCTTGTTATTTGTTTGTCCTTCATTCTCTAAGAGGACCATGACATCAGGGAGGTGATGCTGTGACTGGCAGGTAAATTGGATTTAAATGAGGGAGGGCTGGGCAAAGTCACTAGCCTCACTTGCTCTTCTGGATCCATCTGAGTCCAGAGGCCAGATATCAATCAGGACAACTGGAGATGACCCTGGAGTAAGTGGGAGACCTTTTTAAGCTAAGCTCTTGAACAGATCTCAGTTTGATTGAGACAATGCCCATTAAGGTAATAGGTAGCCACTGAAAAGATCTTCACCTGAAGCTTCACCTTCATGCTTGTGAAAGATGAATAGGAGGCAAGGGAGAGGAGACAGATGACTGGAAGACCTGTTAGGATGAAAATTCAGTGGTCCAAATGGATTGTTATTCCAGAGGGAACCGAAAATGAGGATGGATTTAAAAGTAGAGAAATAGATCCAAGGGAGCCTGGTAACTACTTGTATATAAGAAGTGAGGGAAATGGACAAATTGAAGCTAAACCCAAAGTTTCGGCCCTGGTCTAGGGCTTTAGAGTCAAAGGGTTGAGGTTCATATCTTGCTTACTGCCTCTTCTACCTGTATGACATTGGGAAAGTCATTTAACATCTATGAGCCTCAGTTACTTCAGTTACCTGTGAAATGAATGGGGTTAGACTAACTGAATAATTCTTCTAGCTCTAAATCCATGATCCTATGATGGGAATGGTGGGACCTCCCAAAAAAGAGAAGGTTTCATTCCTTGACTTTGGTTCCCATCTCTTTTCCTATCTCTGTTCTCTTGAACAACTCACAAAATACTTGTTTTGCATCTAAGTTGTCTGTAGACCCAACCTACTGCATTTGCTCAACTGGAAGTTAAAAGACCTGGGTTTTAAACGGAGATTAAATGAGATAATATATGTAAAACATTTTGCAAAATTTAAAGCACTAAATAAAATTGGTTATTTTTATTACAAGTTATAAGGACTGAACCTGGAATTTCATTGACATGGAGGAAATCGCAAATGAAGAAACTCATTCTAGTCATGCAGATCAAAACCTTCTCTGCAACGTATAGTTTTAGAGAATTTCCTAAAGTAGAAGTATCAAACAAATACAGTGAGGATACTCCAAAGGATAGCCTGCACCAAATTAAAATGTATCAGGGAAACATTCAACAAAATTAAAAAAAAAATATATATATATATATATATATATATATAATAGGACATAAATAATAGTAATATGTGATTTTCTAAGTCAACAGAGAACTTACAGGAATCCTTATGTACTAGGTTCATGGCCCCATTTCTATTTGAGTTTGATACCACTGGCTTAGAATGTTAAAAAGTTAAGTGACTTGGTCAGCAACACACAGCCAGTCTCTGGTTTTCCTGGCTCCCAAATTAGCTGTCTATTCACTATGCCCCACCATTGTTCTTTCTGTTGCTGATGTTATTGCATTTTTATTACTATTTTTGGTAATGGAATGAAACAGTCCTTGGACTAATAAGAATTCTTACTCTAAACTGGATATGGTGTAGAGAGCTGGCCTTGGAGTCTAGAATAATTGAGTTAAATCTATGTTTGACACATACTGCTGTGTGACCCTGGGAAATTTACCTTCTCCATACCTCAGGCCATTCTCCACGACCAGGAGTTGATACTAAATTGTTGATTTGCATACAAAGAGGGAATTTTCCACACTGAGATATACACACCTGAATTAAATCACAGGACTGGATTTTAAAAAGTCCTTGTATTGTCCACAGCATCATTATAAAGAAAAACCTTTGGAAATATTAAATTGCTACCGAAATATAATTTGTCAACTTAGATAAACCTCACATCCTACTGCTCTGTTGTAGGATATGAGGGTTCTCCAGACTAGAAGTGTCAAAACAGAGATTGAGACCAGATTATGGAAACTCATGGGGGAGATGGTAAGGCTCCAGGAATGCAGAGAAGTCACAGATGAGGGCTGAGTGAGGGGTCTGAGCCAGGTAGACCATGAAGCAAGCAGGAAGCCAAAGTTTCAATGAAACAGAGACAGGAGAACTTAGAATTGATGGAAGGCCAGTGCTATTTGCAAGTTTTCCTGCTGTGGTAGGATCATAAGACTGATTGTCCAAAGACTGGTCTCCCAATACAGTAAGTCATTCCCCCTGTCAAGCTGAACTACTTCTAAGTTCTTCCCTTCTTTCTTAGTCTCTGCACTCCCACATGGCATCAACCTCAACACCTACTCTTTGGTATAGAATCTATTACTGCCCATCTTACATTCTAAAGGATGAATTCCAATAGCCTTACGTTGAAAGTAGAGCCAGGATTCTAATTTCCATTCCCTCATCCCTGTACCCTGAGAACATGGTTCAGACATCTAATCATATGTTATCACTGTGCTTGGTGCCTTGTAAACAAACCTCCCAAACCCTTAGCCTCCAGGGGAATCTAGTCTAAAATGGATGTATGATTCGAGACATAAGTCAAGCCACAAAATAAAAACCATGAACCAGCTCACAAATCCTATGTGCCTTAGTTTGCCCATGCTTGGAATATTGAAATCGCAAAAGCCTTGAAAGCTGATGTAAATAGATCAACATTCCATAGCTAATGAGTGGAAGAGCTAAGACTCTAATTTTGGTCTTCTGACTCCTAATCCAATAATCTTTCCACAATATCATTTTTATTGAGGGGAAGGAGGGGAATAAATCTATTAATTGCCAACTATATGCCAGGCACTGCCAAGCATTTTCCAAAGTTATCTCATGTGATCTTCACAACAACCCTGGGCAGGTAGGTGTTATTATGACCTCATTTTACAGTTGAAGAAACTGAGGCAGACAGAAGTTAAGTCATTTGCTCAGAGTCACTCAATTAGTAAGTGATTTAGGCTAGATTTAAACCCAGATCTTCCTGACTACCACCAATAATTGTTAAAATTATGAGTGAAAGGCATCTTGACCATCCATCCTTGGATTCAGGAAGACATTTACTGGCTGGTTAGCTTGGGCAAGTAACTTAACCTCTCAGCGCCCTCAAGCAACTCTCTCAAGCTTTAAGATGTAGATAAGATGACAATCTGAATTAGAAAAGGAAATTCACTTTCCATGGTGTTCCATACCATGGAAGTCACAGGTATAGTTAAAAAAATGAATGTACCCAAAGATATTTACATTATAAACCAAAGAACTCTCAGTAGAGATAGAATGTTTAAAGAAAACCAAACAAACAAAAAATGCTGCAACCCTTCTTGGGATCTAAGCCTACAGTACTTATCCAATGGCCCTTGAAATCCAATGCCTCCAGCAAGAATAATAACAGGTGACATTTATATAATGCTTTAAAGCTTGAAAAGCATTTTACACGCATCATATTCTCACAGCAGCCCTGTGAGGTAGGTGCATTATCCTTATTTTTACAGACAGAAACAAAAGAAACAGAGGCCCAGAGAGGTTACCATGGTTACATAGCAAGTAAATGTCAGGAGGTAGGATTTGAACCTGGGCTTGTCTTGACTCCAGATTCCAGGATTTAATGGAAAACACTAAATTCTGCTCTCTTGGTAGGCTATAGTTTTTGCTCAGCCACACTGGCAGGCCTTCTTTTCATCTTTTCTGTTTCTGATCTCTGCTCCTATCACAAGGTCTCCCCTGGATGACCTACTTTTCTTTTGCTCTAACAGTGACCTCCTCCCTATAGCACTATTCACACCCAAGTCCTCTGCCTGGAGTTAAAGTCCGTCCCTCTTTAAATCTCTCCCTAGGGAGTCTTTCCTTCCTCCCAGTAACTGGTGATTGACTCTCCCTGTAAAGCCTTCCTGCTGATGTGTAGGAAGGACGCCCCAGAGAAATAAATTGTGCTGCCAGATGAGGGCCCAGGGAGGAAGTGCTGGCTTTGGCAGAAGGCATTCAGGCCCACGAGGTTTTCCGCCCCCCCTCCATGAGTGATAGAGCTGCTCAGGCTGAGTTACTGCAGCCAGCCAAATTATCATTTTGAATGGTTCGACATGGCCACCAGTGGAGCAGAAACAAGCTCATGGCAGCCATCTTAATCACCCAAAGCCTAACTTCAACACAAATCGGCTTGATGTCATATATACACCAGAACTTTAGTAATCTCTTTGACCAGATGACCACCACTCCAAACTCCTTAGCCTAGAAGGCAGTATAAAAATTATGGAAAGAGCTAGGGACTTGGACTATGAGCCCTGGGCTCATATTACACATCTGGCATTTAATAAACCTTTGACTTTGGGCAAATGACTTCCCTTCTCTGAGGCTCAGTTTCCTTGTTGAGAAACCAGGGGTAATATTTGCTGTGCCAACCTCACAGAATTGTTATTAGTAAAACTTTATTTATACCTTAAAACAACCTTAAAGCTGGAATATAACACCAGATTTAGATTTAGAAAACCTAGGATCATATCCCAAATCATGGTCTTATAATTTATTACTTTAATCACTCTTTTTCCTCATTTATAAAATAAGAGGGTTGGACTTAAGAATTTAACCTCTCAGAAAGGTTCCTTCCATGAACTTTTCCCTGTCCATAGATCTAGAAGGTAATTTATTCCTCATTTCTCTAGTTTGTTCATGATGTGATCTTTTTTGTATCTGTATCTACCACTTCTACCCTGGTGATCTTTGAGAGCAGGATCTGTTTCATCTTTCTACTTGTATCTCCGGTGCCTGGCAGAGTGACCATCACATCTTGTCATTACTTAGTGATTTCAGTTCTGTCTGACTCTTCATGACCCCATTTGGAGTTTTCTTGGAAAAGACATCCAAGTGATTTGCCATTTCCTATTCCAGCTCATTTTACAGATGAGGAAATTGAGGTAAACAGGGTTTAGTGGATTGCCCAGGATCATGTAGCTAGTGTCTGAGGCTAGATTTGAACTCAGGAAGATGAGTCTTTCTGGCTCTGGGTTCAGATGACTCCAGAGGAGAAAGTGAAGCTTGTGATTTTTCATAGTTCTCCCTCACTTAAATCTGATTGACTTGCATGTCATGGCATCACCTCCATGATATCATGGTCCTCCTCGAGAATGAACAATACCCCTGAGCTCTATCCACTGCACCACCTCGCTACTCTAATATGACATTAGATATATTTTTAATTTCGTCATCTATAAAATGAGGGGATGGAACTGACTGACTGCTAAGACCCCTTCCCTTGTCTGCACTATTAGCATAGACTGTCAATCAGGTGTTCTTACTCTTTGTAGTTTATTTCTCATCTCCTCAGCAAACTCTGCTTTTTTATATCCTTTATAAGGTCCTGTACTGAAGAAGCGGTTCTTCAATGAATTCCTTCATTTGACCTTCCTGACAGTCTGTATGGAAGGCAAGATAATATCACCCCTACTTTACAGACAAAGTAACTGAAATAGAGAAAGAAGTGATTCCCCTAATGTCACACATCTAATTAAAATTAATGCCAGGAGTGGAACACAAGTTTCCTGACCTCCAATTTAGTATTCCTTCCAGTGTAGTGTCTACTAGATGAAGCATGGAATGATAAGAACGTAGAATCAGTAGCCAGAGGATCCGGGCTTAATACCTTGGCTCAACTACTTACTAACCAACTCTGGGCAACTCATCTAACTTTCCTGTACCTCAATTTCTACAGCTGAAAAATGAGCAAACAGAAGATTGACGAGTATGACGCCTTCTAGCTCTAACTAGTGATAGGTGGTGTAGAGTGTTGCACTTACAGTGAGGAAGATCTGAGCTCAAATGTTCCCTTGGACACTTACTTGTGTGACCTGAGGTAAATAATTTAACCACTCTGAATCTCAACTTCTTCATCTATGAAATGAAGAGGTTGATAATAATTATATCTACTTCACAGAATTATTGTGATGACCAAATGAGATACCATGTGAATCAGTTTGCAAAACATAAAACGCTACATACATAATAATCTTCCTCATTATCACTGGCATCATCATCATCATC
>JAQQSK010007820.1:0-13798 GCA_028658325.1 Potorous gilbertii | reverse complement strand
GTTAAAGCAAAGCAAGCTGTACATAGTGGAGATTCACAGTGTCATATACAATCCTTTTTTTTTTTTTCCATTTTGGATGTTCAACAAACAAGATCCTTCATCTTTCATCTCTGGACATTTTCTCTGGCTGTTTCCCATGCCTGAAATTCTCTCCCTCTTCTGCTCTGATCTCTCTAGTTTCCTTTAAGTCTCAACTAAAAACCTTCCTCCTGTTGGAGGCTTTCCCCAACGCTTCTTAGTTCTAGTGCTTTTTCTCTATTAATGATTTCATACTTTTATCTTATATAATGCTTGCTTCATATATATTTGTTTACATGTTGTTTCCCCTTTAAGTTCCTTGAGGACATAGACTTATTTTTTGCCTCTTTTAATATCCCCAGAACTCAGCACCGTGCCTGGCTTAGAGTAGGTGGCTAATAAAGTTTACTGGTTCATTAATTGTTCAACTAGGTATATGGAAATGCTCATTTTTATTGGGTATTTGTTAAGTACAAAACAAAAAAGTGATTTTAAAAAAATTTTATTTATTTATTTATTTTTAGCAAAAGGAGGCCCAAGACATTGCAGAATGGCTCTGATCCCAACCATTCTGGAGAATAGTTTGGAACTATGCTCAAAGGACAACCAAACTGTGCATACCCCTTGACTTAGCAATACCACTACTAGGTCTGTATCCCAGTAAGATCATAAAAAAGGGGAAAAGATCTACACGTGCAAAAATATTTATAGCAGGCCTTTTGGTAGTAAAAAAGAATTGGAAATTGGGGGGAATGTCTGTCAATTGAGGGATGCCTAAGCAAGTTGTGGTATATGACTATAATGGAATACTATCATGCAATAAGATATGATGAGCAGTCAGATTTCAGAAAAATCTGGAAAGATTTGTATAAACTGATGCAAAGTGAAATGAACAGAACCAGGAAAACATTGTATGATGATCAACTAGGAAAATGACTTAACTCTTCTCAGCAACACTATGATGTAAGACAATTACAAAGGACTCACGATGGAAAATGCTATTCACATCCAGAGAAAGAATTGGCGGACTTTAAATGCAGATCAAAGCATACTTTTTCACTTTATTTTTTCTTACTTTTGCCTCTTTTAGTCTGTTTCTTCTTTCACAACTATGACTAACAGGAAAATATGTTTTACATGATCACACATATGTAACCTATATCCAATTGCTTACCATTTTAGGAAGAGGCAAGGGGAGGGATGGAGGGAGGGAGAAAAATTTAGAACTCAAAATCTTGTAAAAAAGAATGCTAAAAATTGTCTTTACATAGAATTAGGGAAAAAATAAAATACTATTAAAAAAGAATAGCCCTGATTCTTAGTTTTTTATTCATAGTTGAAATCCTGTCTCTTTCTCACTTCCACTTTCTGGTCTTAGTTTTGCTGCCTGGAGCAACAGGTAAGATTAATATGTCTCACACATGACAGTCCTTCAAATATTTGAAGATAAAGATCATGCCCTCAAGTTTTCTTTTCTTAAAGGCCTCAGAAAGATCCTGGCAAACTCATTCTTCATCCATCATGACACTGACAGTATCAAAGCCTCTTTCCATTTACATTTCTCTGGAGATATAACTTACAGACACAAACCATGATTGGTAGTGACCCTAAAATATGAAGTTCTTTCTTCAATTCTTTTCACTTCAGCCATTTACAACCATCAGAATCGAGGAACAGAAGAACAAGACAGAAATATCAGAGGAAACCAGGACCTAATTTACTTAGATACTACCACTCTCTTCCTGAGGTTACAAAAACACCTGCGGTCATCTGAAGTAAACAATCTTATTTACCCTTGAAGACAAGGAAAATGCAACTGTCAACATTCGATAGGGACCAGAGTTTTAAAATAGGGATAGTATCAATCTATTAATATACTATGAAAATTACTCAAAATTGTCCTGTATCTTCCTTCCTTTGCTGGTTTTTCAATCCTTGTCCTATAGATTTTAATGTTCTCTTTGTTTTTCCCCTATAACTTGTTCTTTCTATCCCCTTTTCTCTTCTTTTTCATCCTTTAATTCTTTCATACTACCTCGTTTGAGAGTCCATATCCTTCCTACCTTTCCCTTCCCCAACCGGGAAACTGATCTTAATTTAAGCAGAAAATATGTACAGCAGGTTCCCTCCTCACGGAGAGTATCTGAAATCCTCATATAGACACTATCCATAGAAGAGACTCCCATCTTCCATGCGAAGACCAAAGAAGTCAATGTTGTATCTACCAAACTTGGAAGATAGTAGAGGTAAACACAGCAGTTAGTAAAGAAGAAGGATGTATCTCTTTATTTGCCATCATTATCCCCCGATCCATATAATTTGTTTTCCATTGACTAGACATCAGGGGATAGAGAGATATTAATCCCCTGAGTCTATAGCTAAGCAAGAAAATTCTTGCTGGTTCCTTTGTGTGAGAAAAGTGGTATAGATCTGTGTAGCCTGAAGTAGACTGGGCCTGAGGTTAATTACTAAGATGACCCTAGTACTTTCAGATAACATCATCTCCTTAAAAAGTGTCATAGACTTTGAGGAACTAATTGAGTTTAAGGTTAGTGCTAGAAATTACAAACTCCACAGGACAAATGACTACAGGTGATTCTTTATCCTTTTCTAATTATTTTTAAAACAATCTTTTATAAGAGGTTTGAAATTGGTCCTAATGTAATTTTTTAGGTCAATTATTGTGTAGAAATGTCAGGTATGGGAGAGATTTTTTTCAGATGTTTCACCTGAAAGTCTGCATTCTTAAGACTACACTTCTTTATAATTATGTTATTAGAATATTCTACTTTATAAGTTCTTCAAAAGAAAAAATCTTAGAGATGGACAGGAGAGTGGTATACCACATAAATATATGTGGAAATCCAAAAACATGGAGATGGAAACATCATGTAGACCATTTGGGTGGATCTAAAAGAGAAGCAAAAAAAGCATTGTTATGGGACACTTGTAACCAAACAAAAGATATAAATTATGCCTAATGCAGATTACCAAAATGGCATGGAGATAATCCATAATAGAGAGGTGTAATGAGAAGGGCATTAGACTTGGAGTTAGAGAATTTGGGTTTGAATTCCTGCTCTGCCATTAATTTGTCTAAATTTGTCCACATGGCTTTAGACAAATTCTTTCACTTTTCCTAGGCCTCAGTTTCCTCATTTATTAAATGAGGAGGTAGGATGAGAGGACATCTAAACTTTCTTCTCAAAGTCTATGGACATGTGATCTTTAATAGCTGTCACATCTCAAGCTTTCACTTGAACAAACACATTCTCTCTGAACTTCAGTTTTTGTCTGTGAAATGGTATTAATAATCCTGGCAAAACCTAATGTCTAATAGTACTGCTTCCAAATGTTGTCAAGAAAGGACTCTGGAAACTTTAAAGTGTTACTTGAATGTGACCTGTTGTCCTGATACTTAATAGATGGGTGACCTTGGGTAAATTACTTAACTCTTTGAATCTCTGTTTTTTTGTCGGAAAGACTCAATCATGAAATCAAATTTATTATATGCCTACCATGTACCTAACACTATGCAAGGTGCTGGAGACACAGGGTAGCTAGGTAGTGCAGTGGATAGAGTTCAGAAGTCAGGAGGACTCTTCTTCCTGAGTTCAAATCTTAATTCAAAGGTTTACGAGCTGTGTGATCCTGAGTAAGTCACTTCACCCTGTGTAATTAAATAAATCAGAGGAAGGGCACTAGCAGTTGGGGGAATCAGGAAAGGCTTCATATAGAAGGCAGGGGGACATGAGCTACATCTTGAAGGAAGCAGATGTGTTCTAGAAGGTGAAGATGAAGAGTTGAAGGCATGGGAAATGGCCAGCACAAAGGCATGGAATAGGATACATACAGAGGCATGTGGGTTAATCTGTTAACTTCATCACTTTCTTAAGTCCAGACAATCAATAAAACAATAAATCAAGCCCTGATTTTAAATGTTTGCAGTGATTTCCAAGGTGTAAATGTTCACTTAGGAGATGACCCCAACACTCACTTGAATTTAGAGTGTCCTAAACAGATAGAAGGCCAATTTGGGTGGACACTAATTACTAAGATGATGGAAGTGATCAGACATGAACTAAGAGGTTGAGCAGTGAGAAATGGTCAGATATGAGAGATGTTGTAAAAGTAGATATAACAAGTTTTGATGACTAATTGGATATAGTGGATGAGGAAGATTGAGGCATCTTGGATGACAGTAAGGTTATGAATCTGAGAGACTAGATGTCCTTGGAAGAAGTAAGAAAGTCTAGAAAATTAGTGGGTTTAAAAGGAAATATTGTAAGTTTTGTTTTGAAGATTTGAGTTTGAGATATCTGGAATATCAATTTTGAAATGTCCTATAGGTAGCAGGTAATGTAGGACTAAAGCTTAGGTGAGACATCTTGAAGGAAGAGAATTCTAGAAGGCAAAGTGAGGAGGACATGTGTATTCTAGGGATGACAGGCAGCCAGTGCACAGGCGTGGAGATGGTAAATAGATTCTCATGTGTGAGGAGAAGAGAAAAGGCAAATTTGCCTGGACTGTAGAGTTCCTTTTTTAAAATGTATTTTTATTGACTGTTTTTACATCACCAAAATTTCCCCCTGTATTCTTCCCCTTCTCCTTCCCAAGAAGCCATACATTATAACAAAGAAAACTTTAACAGGAAAAAAGAAAAAGAGGAAGAAAGAAAATCACTGATTTATGTATTGATCAATACATCAATAGAATCTTAAATTACTAGCAATCTTCCATGGCTCTGGACAACCCACCTGAAACAGTTTAGGGGAGGTATCTAAAATATCTCTTTTTTGGGGCCATCCTTGCTCTTTGTAATTTTGCAATGTGAGGAGCACATTTAAGAGAAAAAATAATGAGCTCAGTTTTGAACACATTGAATTTGAAGTGCCAGTGAAGCACCATGGAGAGGAATTAATTATAAAGGCAAGTGGAATTGCAAGTCTAAAGCTCAGAGGAAAGGTCAGGGCCAGCTAGGTATTGGGGAACTATCTGTATAGGAATGGTAATTGAAACCATGGCAGTAAATAATGTGGCTGATATCAGGAGGTACCACAGGAGCTTTTTTCTTTACAAATGATAATATTGGAGTTCAAATAGGTTACATGCTTGCTCATGTTAACACAGTTACAGAGGTGACTTTCTGCCTCAAAGTGCAGATTACCAAAGTAGATAGTGTAGAGAGAAGCAAAGGCCTGGGTCAGACCCTCAGGGAACACTTCCATTAAGATGTTAAGGTGGGGAAGGAGACAGAGAATAAGTACCAACTATCAGTAATAACTTGAAAAAAGATTCAAAATCACAGATAATCAGAGGGATGAAAATTAAAACAACTGAGATATTGTCTCACATTCACCAAATTATAAAAGATTAGAAAACTCATTGTGGAGAGGGCTGTGAGAAGATAGGCAAGCTAACTCACAGATGACATTGTGAATTAGCTCAACTGTTCTGGAAAACAATTTTAAATTATGGAAGAAAAATAATAAGTTGTTCAAATTCCAGAAATTTAACTACGTGAGCCGTTTCTCGTGGAGATTATTGACAGAAAGAAAAGATCTACAGTATAATATACAATTGTTCATGCATCAATATTTGTGATACCAAAAAGATGAAAACCAAATAAGTATCCAACGAATATAGACTGCCTGAACAAATTATAGTGGTATGAGAGTGGTGAAATATTTATATTTATTATGGTTCCATGAAAAATTGTGACTATGAGCAATTTAGAGAAACATCACTTGAAGGACAAATACTGAAGCAGAAGCTTAAAAATTTTGATGACATAATAAGAAAATGGAACTCACTGTAAAAGATCCTAATATTGAGAAAGATTAAAGGCAAAAGGAAAAGGGAATGGTGGAGGATGAGATGAGAGGATGAGATAGAATCATGGAAACAATGAACATGAGCTTCAGGAGATAGTGGAGGATAGAAGGGCCTGTAGGGTCATGAAGAGTTGGTCATGACTGAGCACCAACAAAAGAGAAACATCAAAAGATTTGTATATAGCAATGCAAAGTGAAGAAATTAGAAGCCAAAGAACAATATGCAAAATGACTACAACAAAGCAAATGAAGTCAACCTTGAGAAATAACAAAATTCTGCTCAACTACAATGGCAAATGATAGTACCATACTGTCAAAGTTAAAGGGCACATCCATCTTTTCTGATAATAATCAATAGTCTAACTTGTTTGTTTTGGTGGGGGGAGGCAGGATTGAAAGAGAGGTACTTTGTAAAGAGGTTGTATTTGGTTTGAATAAGATGTTATGTCAAAACAAAATATGTCAATATGGATAGAAGCAAGCCTTGAAGTGTGGAAGACCTCCCTTCTTGACCTGTCTCTGATTCATACAATTGGTGTTATGATGGGCTGGGCTCAAACTTTCAGCATCCCAGATAACTCTCAGAGGTTGAATTTCAGACACATAGCCATTCTCCCTCAGGGAATCAGACTCCACACCAGGATTTCCTACACTGATGAAATGAGGAGGGAAGGAAAGACAGACAGAGGGAAACAAACACAGAGAGAGGCAAGAGAGAGAGGCAGGGGCAGGGAAGGGAGAGGGAGAGAGATGGAGAAATGGAGAGAGAGAGAGAAAGAGAAGGGGAGAGAGAAAAGAAGGCCTCTTTGGTAATCCCACGTATTTTATTTTATGAATTCACAGGCTCTACCAGATTGGTCCATGATACTAAAAAAGGCTAAGAACCCTGGGCTAAAATAACTGATTAAGTTTATTGAATGTTTAATCATTGCTTTAGGTTGTTTCTCTTTTCTGTCTAACATGAAAGATATATAGTTGTGGGAACTATAAATTTTTAAAATTCTAATTTCTTTAAGCTAGTGCAACTTGATTATCAGTTGACTACTAACCTGACATATAATAGATGCTTAATAATTGCTTGATGCACTAAGCTGAAAGACTAAATGGGTTCACTTCTTACTGTTGATCTGAGTCAGTTTGAAATGAGAACAGAGCCGTGAGATGACACTACTATACCATTTCCCCAGAATACTGATATTTGACTCCAGAGGAACACACAACTTCACCAGGGATGGAAAACAAAGCTTAAAAAAGCAAATTAGAGCTATGATTTCCACTGGGTGGAATAGCCTTGATCATTTTACTTTTATTTGGTTCAAAATTCTGAGAATAGGGAGTGATCTTTATGGAAAGTCTCTATCTTGCCTTTCAAAACAGGCAAATTCTAATATGATCCCTGCCTTCTACAAGCAAAGGAAGGATTCAGGTTTCTGCGAGGGATCAGATTCACACCAAAGGCTGCATGTTCCACTATTCCCATAAGAAAAAGCAAAGGAATACAGCTTGTTTTCATTTCACAGTGAAAAGTCTTTTCTTTCAAAAGGAGAGGATATTATGTGTGTTTGCTTTGGAGAAAAGGTTAAATTGTAATGTAGCAAATTTGGTCCATTTTACAAATGAAAAAATTGAATTTTAAAAAGGTTAAGTAACAAGTATGGTAACTCTGAATACTAATGTCCTATAATTAAAATGGGGGGAGGGTTAATGCCAAAATAAAGGAATAATTGAAATCCTATTTGTATACTTTTATAGTTACCCATTTACATAACTAAAAATTATTTTCTCCTGTAATATTCTTGCTTCTTGGTAGTGAATATTGATAGCAGATGCACCATGGTATCATAGAGGCAACAGAATCAAAATCAGCTCATGCTGAAACCCTGGCTTTGATATTTATTGGGCAGCAAGGTGATGAAGTAGATAGAGTATTGGGCTTGGATTCAAGAAGACTCAACTTCATGAGTTCACAGCTAGGTTCAGATACTTCCTAGTTGTATGACCTTTGGGCAAGTCATTTCATCATGTTTGCCTCAGTTCCTCCTCTGTAAAATGAGAAGGAAAATGCAGACTACTCTAACATCTTTCAGGAGAATCCCATGACTCAGTAATAAACCACAAAGTTATGAAGCCCTAAATTTTCCTTCTCAGAGCCTCATAATTTGTAAAATGGCATTAATAATGCCTATGCTTACTTGCCTAAGTATTTCTGTGAAGAAAGAGATTAGTAAATTAGTAAATCTTACAGCAATATATAATTGTGAGTGCTAAGTATGGATCAAGATATGAATTAAATGAACCTTAATTTTCCCAGGCATAGTGTGATTTAGAACTGAAAGGAGCCTTAGTTATCTTGCAAAGGGTTTATGGTAGATAGAGTGTTGAACTTGGAATCACAAATACTCAGTTCAAAACTCTGACACTTACTAGCTATGTAACCCATGAGTAAGGCACGTTCCCTCTCTAATGTCCAGTTTTCTCATCTGTAAGATAAGGTTTGTCAGTATGATATTATGTGGGTCCCTTTTGTGTATGGGGGGCTGGACAAGATGGCAGAGAGATCTCTTCTAACTCTTAGTTTCTTAATTTCTTTGATTTTTGTGATTGTAATACCTGTCTCATAAAGTTGTAAGGCTCAAGTGAGACAAGAATGTTAAGTTCTTTGCAAACATTTAAACTTCCTATACATATATATATATATATATATATACACACACACATATATGAATATATATAGGAAGTATATATAGTATATATATGTACTACCTATATATACACACACATATGTATACACACATGTATATACACATGTATGTACACATATGTATACACATATATGTATATATACACATATGTGTGTGCTCTTATTATTATCTTATGCAAGTACATGAGAAAATGGAGGCCATTTGTTTCAGGCCACACAGAATGTTAGACACGGAGTGTGAATTCAAATCCTTTGACTTCAAACTCTACTCATTTTGATTTATTTATTATTCATTTCTTTTTAACATTCTTTTTTTAATTTTAAGTTCCAAATTCTTTCCTTCTCTCCTGTCCCACCCATTGAGAATGCAAGCAATATGTTAGCAATTATACATGTGAAGTCATGCAAAACATATTTCCATAATAGCCATGTTGCAAAAAAAAGGCAAGAAAAATAAAGTGAAAAACAGTATGCTTCCATTTGCATTCAGAGTTCGTCATTTCTCTCTCTGAAGCTGGATAGTATTTTTCGCCTTACGTCCTTTAGGATTGTGTTGGATCATTGTCTCGATTAGAAGCAGCTAAATCTTTCACAGTTGACCATGATTACAATGTTGCTGTTACTGTATACAATATTCTCCTGGTTTCCAGACCCTTTTGTTTTCCCCTAAGAAGGATCCTGAATACTCTGGAAGAGATTTTGGTTTCAAGACCTTGCGAAAGATACTCGAGATTTGGTTCTCATTATAAAGAGTTCCTGATTCCTCTATGTATTAACACCACAATAAAAATAACTAAACATTTATTTTTTATATCACCAATATTTATTTTTCTGTGAACATAATATATTCCCCTTTCCCTCTCTCTCCTCCTTCTACACAGACACTTTTGTAAACTTATAAATGTAAACTTTTTAAGGGCAGGAGCTTCTCACTTTCATATTTATATCTTTAGAATCTAGCATTGTGATTTCACTGACTGATTATTTAATTATGAGTATATAATGGGTCTAACACTTTTCTTTCTATCATTCAAGACAGACGTTTCTTAACTGAAAGTGCACTTTATTAAAGGAACCTTTTGTCTTCTTGGTTGTTGGAAATAACTACATGAAATTGTGCTCGATCTAATCTTTCAACCAGGCTAAGTTGAGAGTTAGTTAAAAGGTTATATGTATTTCAAATGCAGCTAGGACACACAAGTCTCTCTGGAAGTGATTTGAATAAAGACATTTACGGAACAATGCTTTATCTGCATCCTGACTAACGGGACACCCAGCTTATGCAGAGAGGGAAGAAGGACATCAGGGGTTTAGGTTAAGCTAGCTTAAAATGAAATATATTTCAGGGAGTTTTGTGAAAGTGGATCAAAAAGAGAAGCTCTAAGAAGAGGAGGGTGTGTGGAGATCAGCACTGTCAGCCTGGCAGGAAGTCTTTGTATACAGAGACTGCTAAGAGCTGGGAAAAAAAGGAGGTGGAGGTGAAGTGAAATTTCTGCTGAGATACTGCATTGCAGCATCCAATCTGACAAGGAAAACTCAGACTCCCTCATTTCTCACACCCTAAGAGCATCGATGACGTCTGAGGAGAGTCCAGGAAGAGAACCTGAAGCAAGGCTCATGGTAGGATGGAAATCACATTGGATTGGGAGTGAAAGAACTCAGAATCAAATGGAAGATCTGTTTTCTGCCACTTGTATGATCTTGGACAAAGTAACAATACTACTAATAACTAACATTTATATAAAATTTTGAAGGTCCTTTCCATTAATTGATCTTTACAACCGTCCCATAAGATGGGTGTTATGTTATCCTAATTTTACAGATAGGGAAACTGAGGTATGGAGAAGTAAGTGATTTGCCCAGGATCACACATCAAGTAAATGCCTGAGGCAGGATTTGATTTCAAGACTTCCTGATTCTAAGACATGCACTCTACTTCTATGTTATCTAGCTGCCCCTTAAGTTAAGCTGTTAGACCTCACCATTGGACCTATATCATACAAATAACTTATAGTAATAGTGGAATGCAAAGGCCAGAGTTCCTGCTCCCCCAAAGAGTGACTTCAGTCCCTTATCACTCCTTCAGGGTGTGTGTGGTGTGTGTGTGTGTGTGTGTGTGTGTGTGTGTGTGTGTGTGTGTGCATGTGTTTGTGTGTGTGTGTGTGTGTGTGTGTGTGTGTGTTAGAGAAGGAGGAAGTGGCCGTGTGAATGTCTTTCTTCTTCTCAAGAGGCTAATGCTGCTCACAAATTCCCATTTTTCTGATTAAAAAATGGATTTGGGGATTCTCAAACCTGACACTGGCATTGGCCCAGAAAACTACCCTTCTCTGTCTAATTGCAAAATTAGACTGCCCAGGAAATCTCTTCTCACATAGGCAGAATATGGGCCATTCCTACCTTTCCAGAAGTTGGGGTAGTTCAGGAACCGCTGCCACTCATACGGTTTGTTTCCTCTTCCTATAGCTGCCACAGGGTTCACATGAATGTCTCCTTCACAGTCTTTTTTTCCAAGACCTTTGCCAGGGACTTGGAGTCCAGAATCTCCTTTCTCATGTGAAAAACACACATAGCTTCCATGTGTCTCTACCTCAAGCCAGCCATTGATGGGCCCTGGGTCAGGGAGAAGACTCCTAGACACTGGTCTGCTTCCATCTCAGATGTATTCTCAGAATCTTGCAAAATGGACAAAAAAGACAGTCCAGGATGAAAATTCTCTCTTTCCACATCCATCTTACATAAATATGAGCTCATCAGTGCATCCTGAAGGCAATCCCAGGCAATGAAAATTAATCAGAAGCTGTCATTAGTCCTCTCAATGAGGTGCCAATGGCATATATCCACATCCTCCCAAGTAAAGTCTCTATGGTCCCCGAGTTACTCTACATTCAACAAGTAGATAAAATTCCCCTGACCCTGGACTTTCAGTGAGTTATCTGTTCATTTGCTGAGTAGTTGACTTCTGGCATATGAAAAGATTTTATTCACAAAGTAGTCAATTTAAATAAGACTGTGGAACACCAACAGAGAATTGTTAAATAGTGAAGGATAAAGTATCCCCCCAAAATTGACTTGATTAAAACTTAAATACACTTATATTTTACTTTTATCTAAGTAAAGAAAAAGCTAGCAAAAAAAAATAGAGTTTATCATCAGTCATAATCAGACTGAAGCAACTGTGACTTTGCTTCAGATGCTGCTATATTTTGAGGATGCCCAATTTAGAATTAATTCCCTGCCACAGGCATCAGGGAGGCAGCTTTAGATCTACATGCAGGAGAGTGATAGCTACACTTGGCCGTAACTCTTTTTCCATACCTTTCACCATAAACAACTCCTAGTTCAAACTACCAATACCTGGCTCCACTGCCAAACTCAGCTCACTCTCATTGGGGCTACTAACGTCTAAGGTTCTAGGGAAATCAGAATCATATCTCCTCTTCCATGGGCTTACTTTGACCCCCAATCCTCTGCATATCTACTACCTAAGCCAAGACCTAATATTGGAGAAGAACATGTGGATATGGAAACAGTAATTATCTCCAAATCTGTAAATTTCTACCTTCATCACATGCTAGGTCTGGGTGAGGGAGTCACTGTGAGGTTGGCTCACCTTGAGCCATATGCTTGAGAGTGATATTTCAGGTTATCATCCTGTCCTGGCATGTATCCAGATATTATTACCTCCCATCCCCCTTCCTCCCCCTCACCAAAGTGGATGAGGAGCTCAGACGGAACAAGAAGAAAACGATGTTCTAGGTTCTCTGTACCCCCTCCACCTCCAGGTGTAAAAATCACCACTTGGGTCTCTGCTTAACCCCTAAGCCCTGGTGGCCCATTTCTCCTGAATAGAAAACAGCTAGAGAATCCATAGCTTCCTTTGCTCGTGTTAAATGGCAGTTCCATTTTTCCCTTTCAGACTATTCTGACTGCAGAGCAGAGAGAAACACCTGCTTCCTCTCAGCCCACAGCTCTCAAGGTTACCCCAAGGACAAAGGCTAAAAGCAGCTGAACAAGGACAGAAATTCCTGCCAAGAGCAGGTGATTCATGCTCTTTCTTCACCTCGGTCGGCATCCTTCTTTCAGTGGACAAATGCTTTCTGAACTGCAGATGGTAAACTGATTCTCTTCTGAAAGGTGTGCCAGCCCTTCCTAGTGACTTGTTCCTCTATCAGTTCATTTCAGGCTTGATTACAGAGAGGAGGGGCCTCTCTATCCCCTTGCACTTGAAGAGCTGTTTGTTTCTGGGGCAAATGAAATACATGTCCAGTCAGGTTCCACCACAATGCTCAACAGTCAGCCCTTCTCACCTTTCCACAAACCTAGATGATAGGCTACCTTTGGCTTTCTGCTTGCCTCGGCAAATAGGAATAAAGTGACATCAAAAAAAAAAAAATCAGGTCATTCCACAATATTGCCATTACAAGAAGGAGATGACTCATGGAGCATTCTGAAGAGAAAAGATTCTTGGTAGCTGACTTATCACTGTCATTTTGGTTTAGGGAACTAAAAGAAAATAAAATGTCACATTTTTTATGGCCTTTTAAATTTTACAAATTTACAAAGTACTTTCCCTACAACATTCCCACATAGAAGTTATTTGTATTTGTTTATTTAAAATGTATGTTGAAATGTTGTTAAAATGAAGTTAAACCAAAGTTATATTTTAATATTATTTAACATTTAATTTGCATCCAATCCAACAAACATTTATTAAGTACCTACTGTGTGCACTGTGAGCAGGCAAAATGGCATATTGGATAAAGTCAGGAAGACCTAGGCCTTTGATCTCTATTAGCTGTGTGACCCTATAATTACAATTAATTTCTCAGTGTTCTGGGTGACTCTCTTAGGCTTCAAGTTAAAGTAAAGATATTAGGAACAACTAGGTATCATAGTGGATAGAACACTGACCCTCAGGTCAGGAGGATCGGAGTTCAGATCCAGCCTCAGACACTACTTATGTTATCCTGGGCAAGTTAATTAATCTCAATTGCAAAATAATAATTTTTTAAAAGATATTGACCTGGTAGAGAGGGTTTTCCCCATTTAGGAAGTCCCTATGTTGGGGCGAAGCCAAGATGGCAGAGTAGAAAGACTCACATATGCTAGCTCCAAACCCACAGCCCATAGATTTCCTCTAAAAAGAACTCCCAACAAATTCTGGAACAGTGGAAGCCACACAGCAACACAGTGAAGGAGATTTCCATTCCAGAGAGCCATGAAAAACTGATCCCAAAGGTCCATA
>JAQQSK010007819.1:0-13798 GCA_028658325.1 Potorous gilbertii | reverse complement strand
GGGAAAAAATGGTCTTTCAATGAAATAGAGGACTTTCAAGTATTCTTGATGAAAGGACCGAGCTGAAAAGAAAATTTGACTTTCAAACACAAGAATGAAAAAAAGCGTGAAAAGGTAAACAGTAGAGAGATGTCATAAGGGACTTACTAAAGTTGAACTGTTTACATTCCTACATGGAAAGACAGTATTTGTAACTCTTGAAAATTTTCAGTATCTGGGTAGTTGGTGGGATTACATACATACACACACACACACACACACACACACACACACACACATGCAAGCACACACAGAGACCGAGAGCACAGTGTGAATTGAATAGAATGGGATCATATCTTAAAAAAATATGAAGTTAAGCAGTGAGAGAGAAATGTATTGGAGGGAGAGAGGGAGAAATGGAATGGGACAAATTAACCCTCATAGAAGAGGCAGGCAGGAGACTTTTTAGTGGAGGGAAAAAGAGGGGAGCTGAGAGAAAAACAAGAAGTTTATTCTTATCACATCCAACTAAAGGAAAGAATAAAATGCACACTCATTTTGGTATGAAAATTTATCTTACAATACAGGAAAGAGGGGGAGAAGGGGATAAGCAGGGTAATGATGATGGAAGGGAGGGTAATGGGAGGAGTGAACAATTTGAAATCAACACTCTTGGGGAGGGACGGGATCAAAAGAGAGAATAGGAACAATAGAGGGCAGTATAGGAGGGAGGTAAATATAGTTAGTCTTACATAACAGAACTACTATGGAAGTCATTTTCAAAACTACACAGATATGGCCTGTATTGGAATGCCGGCCTTCCCAAAGGGAATGGGTGGGGAGGGAGAGATGGGGAGAAGTTGGAACTCAAAGTTTTAGGAGCAACTGTCAAGTATTGTTCTTGCTACTAGGAAATAAGAAATACTGGTAATGAGGAATAGAGAGTTATCTGGCCTTAAAGGGCAAAAGGGAAGATGTGGACAAGAGAAGGGAGGGATGATAAAAGAGAGGGCATATTGGTGATTGGAGAAATTAGAATGCTTGGTGTATTGGGGTGGGGGGAGGGGACAAATGGGGAGAAAATTCGGAACCCAAAATTTTATGAAAATGAATGTAAAAAGTTAAATAAATAAATTTATTTTTAAAAAAATGGGAGCATTGATCTACACTTAACTGTAGTCCTTTCCAACTATTCAAATGCTATGATCCTAAATATTGAAACAGATAAAAATGATTATGATGATGAAAGAACCCAAAGTTAAATAAGAATTGTTAAAAATGAAAAACAATACAATGGACTACTTGGATGAATACCTCTGTCTTTTTCCTCATTTGGCCCATTTAATGTCCATTTAGACACTAAAGCATATGCCTCATGCTATGTAAGGAAGAAATCTTTCCAATGACTTCTTATCCAGGAAAAAGGAAAAAAATTCTCCAGCATCTAGACCCTTCTCTTTCTCTAGACCTGTGTCTACACATCTAGACTTCTCTCAACCTGATCTAGGTTTCTAAAACTCAGAATGATGGACATTTTAATGCTTCACTTTCATGGAGGCATCTAGAAAGGAAAGTCTGAGTCATGTCATCATTTCTCTGATGTCATTGTCCTCTTGGAGAGCTAAAGATAAACACAGCCTTTAAAGAGGCCTATTCACTGAATGGGCAATATCTCACTCAAAGTGAGAACCTGAAGGGATCTCAGTCTAAAAGTGCCAGGGTCCCCCATTGTACCCTGGGCCATCTCGAGTTGTTCAGATGGATACGTAACCACTGGACCCAGATAACTCTGGAGGAGAAAGTGGGGCTGGTAATTGCACAGCCTTTGGCTCAAATCAAAGTCAACTTGCTGGTCATGTTATCATCTCCCTAAATGTCATGATCTTCTTGAAGAACTAAGTACAAACACAAGTTATACAGAACTTTTATCTCATCCATCTACTTAGACTCTCTCCCAGTGAATGGATGACTCTTAGAGTACTGGAAGTTGAAGTATCATCAGAATATAGAATATTTGAATCAGAAGAAACAGAATGCAAAACAGAATATTGGAGACTCTGGTATTATAAAATGTGAGAGCAAGAAGAGACCTGAGATGTCTTTAATAAGCACCTTCTGAGATGTCAAATACTTGTTCCAGGTGATACACGTAGTTCATAGTTGAGGCAGGACTTTTAACTGGATCTTGGTCTTCTGTCTCCAAGGGTGGCTTATTCCAACCATACCATCCCTCCTGTGGGTAGATGTGAAGGATACTGAGACATAAGGCTGCCTTTTCAATAAGTAAATACCTTTTTAAAATGTCTTCTCTAATCTAAAGACAAATGCAGTGGATAAAAGATTACAACACATGGATGATGCAATGTCTGTTGTAGGCGATATTCTCTCAGGGAGCAGGAGAGACAGACAGTGATAGGCAGGGGAGCAATACTGCAGCTGGGATTTGCTTTAAGCTGTTGTTTTGGCTCTGTCAACACAACCACAAGTCTGTTCATGTTAGCAACAGTCTTATTGCAATTGATTTCCAGGAATCAGCCTCAGGGATGGCAACATCGAACAGCTAAAAAGAACCCTGAGCCCAGGCAAGGAGGTGCCACCATCGGGAGGCCTTTGATTTTGCCACACAGCTCAACCATGAGACAGAAATTTGAGACAAGGTTATTATCATAATATAGGTAGTATTCACAAATCACACACACACAAACACTCAGATCTCTACAGCATCTTCAGGCTCACAAAGTACTTTCCTCACAATAACTGTATAAGGTAGGTCTCACAGATATTATGCAGATATGGAAATTGAGGCTCAGAGAAATTAATTTTTATATAAATATGAAAGTATATTTATATGTATTATACACACACATTCACATAAGGACCACAATCATGTCAAGGAAAATAATTAGAATGAAAGACATCATGATTTAGATGGAATGTCTGATGTTGGTGGCAATGGTGACTGCAAACATGAGACATTTGGGTCTGGGACAGATGTTGAAGCTATTTTCAACATGAGGGTTATGAGGGAGGTATTGGGAGGTGGGGCATGAAGGAGAAGTTCATAGTAAGTATCAGCACCAGGATTTAAGGCTAGGTGCATTGAATCTAAGACCTTTTTTTTTTTGCCCCCATTATAACATTCTCCCTGTTGACATATTTATAGATAGGTGGGATTATGTGGGCCTAACTGACTGTTGTTGTAATGAGTTTGAGTGGTATTGTCAAACTTCACAGTATTACAGTTCCAACCCTCTTTATTATATAGATGAAGACATAGATCCACAGAGGTTAAGCAACTGGGTAAAGATCACAAAGGCATATGTGGAAGAGGTGGGATTTGAACTCAAGTACTCTGACTTCAGATCTAGCACTACTCAGGAAATCACTCCATTTACTAGGACCAGACCCCAGTTTTTTGTCATTCTGGATACAGGTTATTCTGAGGATTGCTTGTAACAAATGGGCTTTTGCTACATGCAGGCAATCCTAACTTTTATTGATAGAAATCCTGAAGCAGATGGAGTAGGCTCAGTTGTTTTGGTCTGCATATGTATTTTTGGTGCTATTGGCAGAAACTAGGGGCAGAAGAAAAACAATATCATATGGTTGTGGAATAGTGAGATGTGACTGTTGAAAATGGATTGCCCATGACCACTAATTATGCCTTTGGACTATTTAAGAACTATTGGGATATATTCTTGATGTTAGTATTTATGAGAGCATGATGGTAGAAACCAATCATTTGGTCTATAGGAATTTGGGGAATACTACTATAGTAGTATTCATTGGAGAAAAGAATGAAGAAAGAAAAAGTTAGTCTGTTTTCAGAAAGGCCAGGTATCACATAGGTTGAAGAGAGTTGAGATATTTAGTGAGTGGCCTCTATGAGGAAGTCTGAAGTCATGGTCAATTAAATGACTAATAGTAAGAGTTACTGAGGGGGAGGGAGGTGAACTATTCTGTGTTTCTGTGCCCTCATGCCCTCTCAAAATCCTCATTCACCAATGCCAGTTTTGGGAATTTGTAATGAGAAAGCCAATTAGATTCCACAAATAAATAGAAAGTTTCTGAGTAGCTGGTCATGCAAAGACAGCATGTCTAAGAGTTACAAGGGGATCTAGAGCATGGACTACCTATAGAGAGATTTTAATTTCAAGGCAAAGATTGCCTGCACAGAGATTTGTATTACAAATGGAGCCTAACTACACATTGGACATACCAGGAGCATGCCTAGGGACTCCCATGATGATACAGAGTAAGCAGTCACTTCCTCTGACGTTTTTACTTCCATTTCACCTCTCACACTTGTCCCCTTCTCTCCACTTACACAACTGACCTAATTTCATCCTTTATCATCTCTCTCCTAGACTGTTGTATGAGTCTCCTGAGATATCTCCTTGCTTGTAGATTCTCTTCTTGCAAATTCATCCCTCCCACACCTCCCACGATAAATTTCCCATTACACAAATCTGGTCATAGTCAACCTCCTACTCAAAAACCTTCTGTGGCTCTCTACCTTTGATTGATATTAACCTAAAACAAACACCAACCTGTATTTCTAGTGTTATTTCATATTAATAATTCCTTTAATTCCAGACAAAGTAAATAATTTAGGTATTCCTCAAACTCAGTGTTCCATCTTCTATCTTCATGTATTTGAGCAGGTCATCCCCAGTGACTGTAATGTACGCTTGGAATGTATTCCATTATCTTTCAAAATCTTTCTTTTCCTTCCTCATCATGCTTCTTTCTCTGTGAGACCTTTCCTCATCTCCCAGCAGAAAGCAATTTTGCTTTGGTCAAATTTTCATTTAGCTCTTCTTATTTCTCTCCTCCTTCTCTCTTTCTCTCTCTCTCTCTCTCTCTCTCTCTCTGTCTGTCTCTTATCCCAAACAAATTCTATAGTACTTTTTTTCTGAATACTTGCCATAGAGAGCAGAGAACATAACATATATGACATTTGTCATCTACATATGCACAGTGCCTAGAGGAATGCAACACAGGTAGTAGACAAATAAATATCCTTGCCCTAACAATGTTGGAAAAAATGTTTTATTTGTCCTGGGTCCAGTTCTTGATTAGAACTCAGAAAGTTCTCTTTATCTCCTTGTTTTAATGACAGTTCTCACAAATGACTGGTACTGAGCAAGGAATTGTAGGCACTAAGCCAGGAACATTGTCAAAGTCTCCTGAAGTGCATAAGTATTGACAATTAAAGAGATTCATTTATTATTCATTCATTCATTCATTTGACAAACATTTATTAAGCAAGTGTGCAGAGCACTGTGTTGAGTGTTGGAGGAGAGACAAATCTTACATTAGAAAAGACTTCGCAGGAAGAAGACCGGAACCATGTTTGCTAAACTTAAGGTCAAATCTTGTCTCTGCCGCTTGTTATTTGTGAATCTTGGGCAAGTTACTTCCAGCTTTCAGAGTCCTCCATTTCCTCTTATGAAAAATGAAGGGGTTGATTTTTGACGGCTTCTGTGGTCCTTCTATCCCTAAATCCATGATCTTTGTGGAGTCGGTAGGTCCAAAAGGCAAGAGGGAATATATAATTTCACAAATCCCCTAAGCCATAATTTTTACCAAATTTGAGAAATGTTTATTTTATCATCACCAAACATACCTGGAAAAATAGCTTATAAAATCACAATGTATATATTTTCCTCCCTGGCTACAATCATTTTAGATTTTGTTGGCTTCTCTGGATGTACTTGTTCTGGATTTCTTTGACTTCTCCACCATAGCTTTCTATTCCATTTTCAGGTTTCTTCTGTATGTTGTCTTCTATTAGATTACAACCTCCTTGAGGATAGGGACTGACTTTTTTCATATTTGTATCCTCATCACTTGACACAATGCCTGGCACAGAGTAGGCAATTAATAAATGTTTATTGACTATTTGACCCAATTTACTGGTCTATTATATCCCAATGAAGTTCTTTTCTTTCAGATTTCTTCCTCTCACTCCTTTGTCAGATTGTTCTAATTAGTGTATAAGTCTAGGATTCTTCTAGTCGTGGAAAAAGAAAAACTGTTCTGTTGAGATTTTACAATTTTGCTTAATTATGATCACATTGCTTCACATTCCTTTGGTTTTATATTTGTTGTTTCATTGAATTTACAACAATTTTAAAAAATTTATTTACTAAATCCAGTTTCTCTTCCACAGCTTGATAAACCCTTGTTAAGTCTCACAAGTCTACACAATTTAGCAGTAATACAGTACTATTTTTTCTAATCATAAATGAAAATATCACATAAAAATTGTAAAATGCCATTAAATACTAAAGAGTTCATCCAAGGAGTTCCTTGATGAACTTGAATGAGCCTTGCATCAGTGTGTTGGGTCTTTGCGACTCAATGATATGTTCTTATGGAGACCATGGATATGCCCCTTGGTGCCTTATGGAGGATGAATCTCAAGCCATTTGGGATGAAAATATAGCTGAGGAATAAATTGAAGGAAAGAGGAAGCCATCATGATATGGTATATTGACCTATGTTAGTCATTCACCAATTATGACAGCGGGACAATGACATCAGATTTTAGACAATTAGCCAGGAAGGTGAAGAAACCCATAAAATGTACCTGACAATTTTTACATCATGTAAAAGCCTGTGATAACAAGGGTTACATGTAATCATGTAATTTTTCCCCCTCCTGGGTCTCAGTTTCCGCATCTGTATAACAGAGGTAACAATGTATGTGTTCATCTTGCTCCTTCACAGGGTAGGAGTTAGCAAAATGTTTTGCAAATGTTAAAGTACTGCAAAATAAAGTAAAAAGATTTGCAGGTAAATCAGTCTCAAACAACTGACTCTCAGAGAACATGTGAAAAAATAGCAACCTCCCAAAAAAACACACTAAAGGAGTCAGTTTGAGTTTTCAAAATTCACATGAGATTTCTAAATGTGAGGATGCATCCTCTATATCCCTTTGGTCTCTTCTCCAAAACCAATCTCAACCACAAAGAAGACAATTATGGTGGCAATAACATCACATTCATAGAAAAGAAAAATGTGCCAGAAATAGCAAATTTTTTCCTTTAATTTGATGGGAATTAAAGAAGCTAGAATCAACCTGGAGGAAGAGCACAGGGTATTTGGGAAAGGAAAAAGGTGAAAGGAGATTGATAAGCTTAGTCAAGGTCCCTGCCCTCTCCAGTGTCCTTCCTCTGCACAGAATGATATGGAGGAAGGAAATGGGTAATTAAGAAGTGTGTATCCTTCCCTGACAAATGAACACAATTCCGCTCAGAGCTCATTTCAGGGCATTTGGCTCAATTTTTGGAAGTTCAGTGTCACCTGTGATTGGAAAGTACTAGATTGGATGTGGCCACAGGCCAGTGTTCTCTGGCTATGGATTTAGCTTCAGTTGAGAAATGAGATAGACAGGAAGCAACATTCGGTGTCTGGAGTGACCCCAGAAATGTCACACTGACCGTACATGGGGCTCTCTCTTTTCCTGAATGATTTTCACTATACAATATGTATCTAGGACCAAAACTCTTAATGGATATGCTATCTGCATATTTGATAGTGTTCTACACTGTCTCCTACTTCCCTCCCACTCACTCTGCTCTAAGGAAATGTGTTTTCATTCTAATTTTCATTAAAAATATATAAATATAAGAAGAATCCATTTAAAAAGAACCATATGAAAAAGTTCATTATAATGCAAGAATTATATGACTACAAGAATGATATGTAATTCATTAGCATAGAGAAATGATGCTATGAGAACATCCTGTAACTCCCTCTGCCACTACAGATTGCAGTCTGTCTGGGGCTTAGTAGATGAGTCCGGTGGAGTCAATGGAAGCACTTAAGAGATTACACGACTAATGTCAGGCGTAGGTAGAATTTAAAGTCAAGTCTTCCTTTCTCCACTCAGTGCTCTATCTACTCCCTCATGCTGCTGTTATAATATATAAATATTATAATTGTATAAAGTAATTATGAAAACTATTATACAAGTTGTTGCATTCTTGGTTAACTGTGGACTCAGATTCTTGGGATACTACCTGAATGATAGACGCCCTTCCTTCCTTCTTTGCTTGCTCTCTCCCTCCTTTCCTTCCTTCCTTTCTCCCTTCCTCCATCCTTTCCTTCTTTCCTTCCTATTCTCCTTTCTTCCTCTCTCTTTCCCTCTCTTCCTTCCTTCCTTCTTGTTAACTCGACTGTAATTTTCCCTTCTGACAATTATTGATCAGCACTGTTAAAATGCCTGGCTATACCTGGGTAGGTTATAGTCACTGTGCCTGGAAATTCTTATAGGCAATCAGTAAATATCGGATAATAGATTTAGATTTGGGAAGGAATTTCAAGAAGGGACCTTAGTCCAAACCCCTCATTTTACAAACTGAGGGCTACAGAGACTGTAGAGAAGTAGAAGCCTTTGACCACAAAGCTAAGACTCTTCCACTGCAGAGACATACTGCCTCTCCCTGGTTAAATGCTTGATTACAAAGTGCAAGACTACTCCTGGAATAGTGTTGCTTTGCTTATCTTTTAATTTAATATTCCATATAGTTACGATAACAACAATGTGGATATTTCCTGCCTAGGTGCAGGTGATAATCCTTTTTATCGTGTGTGTGTGTGTGTGTGTGTGTGTGTGTGTGTGTGTGTGTGCATGTGTCCCTTCTCTAAATATTCAGTAGATCATTAACCCAAGGCATTGGAGGCATTCCTCCAGCCCTTTTCCTATGTCTTGGATGCCAGTATAGCATTCTGACTATATTTATCACCCCTTCTCTCTAGTTACAATCCTTCTTTCTGATCTTACAAGTCCTGGACATCTTTTATAGGAGTTCCTTTATGGCTAACTGCTGCCTTGAATTGAATCATAAGGGGTGGATGCCCAAAGGGATTTCTCAGACTATGTCCTATTTCCAAAGCCACTACATGGTACATAGTAACTCCTTCTGCCTCTGAGTAGTAGCACAAGCTGTTGGTTTCCCTATCTGGGATGCTTTCCCTCCTCATCCTAGCCCCCATAGCATCCTAGCTCCCTTCAAAGTACAAAGTAGCAGTTGGTGCTACTTCTTATGTAAAACTTTTTATGATCTCCCCCTCCCGGAGCTCTAAAGCCTTTCTATATCTCAAAATTATTTTGCATTCACTTACCTGTGAGCCTGTTGCAGTTCCCTAGCAGAATGAAGGTTCTATGGGGGCAGAGTCTCTTTCCTGTTGTTTGTTCCATTCATGTTGGCCATAGCTGATAAAAAAAAAAATAGATACTTTTGCCTTACTCTATATATGCTTAATGCTAAGTAAATAAAGTGTAACGCTAAATTCTAAAATTGTGAGGTTTGTTTCTATAACACCTGGAGAGGTTTTCTTTTAATACTGATAAATATGATGCTGACTCTGCTCAACAATGACTTCAACTGGTAACCAATTTCAGATAACAAAAATCTCTTCACTCATGTAAAAACTATTCCAATTCATCAAGACCAAACTATCAAAGAGCCCTTGGATAGGGAGGGTTCCCCTCCCCTTGCTTCCCAGGTCCCAAAGAGTGAACCTCTTTAGCTGCTGCCATGGGAATGATTCTGGAAAAATTTGGAGTTTACTTCCACTCCTGGAAAGTTCTTTTTACTTAGAGTTACTTCTTGAAATCCCAAATGCCCCTTCCTAGGAGACTTATTGCCTGTTTTCTCAGGTTGTTAACCTCCTCCCCCATTAAGTAAATATTAATATACCTTGTATATATTTATCTATGAATATATACATATATATTATATTATATATATGCATAATATATATTATATATAACATATATATAATAAAATAAAAACACCTGGAGGAAAGGGACTTTCTCACTTTTGTATATATTTATATCTCCTGAAACTAGAATAATTTCTGCTAAATAGAAAGTGTTTAGGTGGAGCCAAGGTGGTGGAATAGAAAGACTAGCCTGCTCTAGCCCTCCCTCCATAGTCCATAATAAAATACCTGTAAAAAATGATTCCAAACAAACTGTAGAGCAGAAGAAGCCACAAAACAACAGAGTGAAAGAGATTTCCAACTCAAACCAGCCTGGAAGGCTGACAGGAAAGGTCTAATCTCACTGGGTTCAGGGTTGAGTACAGCCCAGCCTGAGCCACACAGCACAGACAAGACTGAAGCAGGCTTCAGAGTGTGGAATCACAGCTTCTGTTCCCAGGTTTCTCAACCCACAAATGCCAAAGACAGCTTCAAAGTTCAGTAACAAAGCTCTTTAACCTGAGTGAGAGTGGAGCTGCAGTCTGGCCCTAGCCCCGTCCCTAGGGCAACAGCAACATCCACTTGGGGATCCCTTGGCCTAAAGACTCTGAGGGAATCGAGCAGCTGATCTGGGTCTCAGTTCTGAGTGGCAGTCCTGGTGTGAGGAGGAGCACTGAAGAGGTAGAGCTGGTGGAAACTCTGGAGAGGCAATTCTACTCCCAGATCCTGGCCAGAAACAAGTGCTTATGGTTGCTCCCAGACCAGAGCTCAGGCCAGGAGAGGAGTAAACTCCTCTCCCTTGATTGTACCTTGGAGGAAATGAGAATTTACAAGTCCCTAAAGTATACCCTCCACTTGACAAAGGACTCAAAAGTCAAGTATCTGGTTGGGAAAAAGACAAAAAAAGGGAAAAATAAGACTATAGAAGGTTATTTTCTTTGTGAACAGGTATTTTCTTCCATCCTTTCAGATGGAAGACATCAAACTCAAGGCTTCTGCATCTAAAACCTCCAAAAAAATATGCAATGGTCTCAGGTCATGGAAGAGTTGAAAAAGGATTTTGAAAATCAAATAAGAGAGGTGGAGGAAAAATTGGTAAGAGAAATGAGACCAACACAAGAAAATCATGAAAAGCAAGTCAATAGCTTGCTAAAGGAGACCCAAAAAATGTTGAAGAAAATAACACCTTTAAAAATAGACTAACCAAAATGGCAAAAGAGGTCCAAAAAGCCAATGAAGAGAAAAATGCTTTAAAAAGTAGAATTAGCCAAATGGAAAAGGAGGTGCAAAATCTCACTGAGGAGTATTGTTCCCTAAAGATTAAAACGCAAGAGATGGAAGCTAATGATTTTATGAGAAACCAAGAAATTACAAAACAAACCAAAAGAATGAAAAGTAGAAGACAATGTGAAATATCTAATTGGAAAAACAACTGGCCTGGAAAATAGATCCACAGAGAGAATTTAAAAATTATTAGTATACCTGAAAACTATGATAAAAAAGAGCCTAGTCATCAATGAAAACTTGTCCGGCCTAACCGCCATGGGCTGATCAGCCAGATAAACATAATGAGAGAAGAGACCTCCAGAGTCAAACAGAAGTGTAGGCTTTATTCCAGATACCAGCTACATGTCAGCATGCAGGACAAGTTCTCCCCAAGAAGCCCCCTTCTCCTTCTGGAGGAGAGAGGAACCTAAACCCCAGGCTTTCCTGTCCCCGTTTAAGCTCTCGCAGCTGCATAGTTTTCTCGTGGACACCATGCATGCTCTTAGTGCCTTAGTCAATTAACAATAGGTGTGCTCAGACCATGGACCAATCTCAAGGGTGGGATGCTCTCCCCAGCAAGTTTCCACTGAGAAGAGGTGGAAAAACAAGATGGCTCGTGTTTCACTCCTCAATTCCCAGCTGTTCCCTGGGGGGCCTCATGAGAGCTCTGTGGTTTAGAATTCCTCACCTTTACCTGACCTGAGACTGTTCACATGAAAACTGAGCTTACACCCCCAACAAAAACTGCCCTGATGTTTTCAAACCAGAGGGTAAAATAGAAGTAGAAAGAATTTACCAATCACCTCCTGAAAGAGATTCCAAAAGGAAAACTCCTAGGAATATTGTAGTCAAATTTCAGAGTTCCCAAGTCAAAGAGAAAATATTCACAAGCAGTCAGAAAGACAAAATTCAAGTATTGTAGAAATATAATGAGGATAACACAGGATTTAGCAGCTTCTACACTAAAGAATTGCAAGACTTGGAATATGATATTCCAAAGGTCAAAGGAGATAAGATTAAAACCAATAATTACCTACCCAGAAAAAATGAGTATAATACTTCAGGGGAAGAAATGGAATTTCAAAGAAATAGAAGACTTACAAGCATTCTTGTTGAAAAGATCAGAGTTGAATAGAAAATTTGGCTTTCAAATACAAGAATCAAGAGAAACATGAAAAGGTAAACAGGAAAGAGAAGCCTTAAGAAACTGATAAAAGTTAAATTGTTTCCATTCCTATATGGAAAGATGTTATTTGTAATTCATGAGATCTTTTTCAGTATTAAGGTGGTTAGAGGAAATATCTATCTATCTATCTATCTATCTATATATATACATATATATGTGTGTGTGTGTTTGTGTGCGTGTATGTGCACATAGATGTGTATGTGTATGTGTGTAGATAGGCAGATAGATAGATAGATAAACAGATAGATAGAGAGATAGCACAGAGTGAGCTAAATATGAAAGGAGAATACCTAAAAAAATAAAATTTGCTGTTGAATGTAATGTACTAGGAGTAAGAGGAAGGGAGAGGTAGAATGTAGCAAATCATCTCCCATAAAAGAGGGAAGAAAGAACTCTTACAGTGGAGGGAAGATGGAGAAATGAAAGGAAATAATTGAGCTTTACTCTCATGGGATTTGGCTTAAGGAGGGAATAACACACACTTAATTGGATATGGACATCTATATTACCCTGCAGGAAGAAAAGGAGTAAGGGGATAGGAGAAAAAAGATAACAGAAGGGACAGCAAATTGGGGAAAGGGATAATCAGAAGCAAACACTATTGTGGGAGGACTGGTCAAGGGAAAGAATGCAATAAATGAAAGGCAGGATAGGACAGAGGGAAATGTGGTTAGTTTTTTACAACGTAATTTTTATGGAAGTGCTTTGCATTGTTACACATATATAACCTGTATTGGATTGTTTATTTTCTCAATGAGGGTAGATTGGGGGGGAGGGAAAGAATATGGAACTCAAAGCTTTAAGAATGAATGTTAAAAATTGTTTTAACATGAAACTGGAAATTAAACTATACAGGCGATGGAATATAGAAATCTATTTTGCCCTACAGGAAAATAGAGAGGAAGGGGGATGGAAGAAGTGTAGGTAATAGAAGGGTAGACGGACTGGAGGAAGGGGTGGATGGGATGCATGCTGTCCTGGGGTAGGGGTGGGAAGAAATAGGGAGAAAATTATGAATTCAATTCTTGTGGAAATGAATGTTAAGAACTGAAAAATAAATTATTTTTAAAAATGTTAAATAAATGTTTATTGACTTATAGAAAGACTTTCCATATAGGCCTAGTGATAGAATATATGCCTGGTATCTAAAGGAGAAGTTATTGAAGTAAGAAGTCATCACTGCAATTAAATGAGCACAACAGGATTTTTTTCTTCTTCAGAAAATCACAAAAAATACCCGCTTGCTAAAGTATAGAAGGCCTGTGAACTGCATTGGTGGAGGGATAATCTACTAGACCAATGAGGTCACACACCTCTCAAGAATTTCCATTCAGAAGCTTAGCAGTTGAGGAAGCCAAGAAAAGTAGAGACAGATGAAAGGAGAGAAGTCCTGGGCAGATTCCCTGCCTACATGGTGAGCCCTTGGCCTCAAATATCCTCTGCTTATTACGTAAACTTCCTGAATATTTATCATGTTACTTAATTTCACTATTTGGGGAGCTATTAAAGTTAGCAAATTTCTTCTTTTAAAGTGATAGATGCCTCTGGAAGAACTTAGGTATTAAGAACCTCGTACTTTATATTTTGTAGCAGATGTCAGAAGCCCTGACAGAATGTAATTTTTGATTGGGGAAGGATTAATAAGTCAAC
>JAQQSK010007818.1:0-13801 GCA_028658325.1 Potorous gilbertii | reverse complement strand
CCTGGAGTATTATACTCAGTTTTCCTGGGTAGGTGATTCTTGATTTTAATCCTGTCTCTTTTGATTTCTGGAACATCATATTCCAAGCCCTTCAATCCATTAATGTAGAAGTTGCTAAATCCTGTGGTATCCTGATTGTATCTCCATAGTATTTGGATTGTTTCTTTCTGGATACTTGTAATATTTTCCCCTTGATCTGGGAACTCTGGAATTTGGCTACGATATTCCTAGGAGTTTTCCTTTTGGGGTCTATTTTGGGAGGTGATCAATGAATTCTTTCCATTTCTATTTTACCCTCTTGTTCCAGAATATCAGGGCAGTTGCTCTTGATAATTTCTTGCAAGATGATGAATAAGGTCTTTTATTGATCATGGCTTTCAGGTAGTCCCATAAATCTACTTTTTCATTCTTTTAGTTTTTTTTTATAATTTCTTGGTTTCTCATAAACTCATTAGCTTTCATCTGCTTCATTCTAATTTTTAAAAAACTGTTTTCTTCAGTGAGCTTTTGAACCTCCTTTTCTATTTGGCTAATTCTGCATTTCAAAGCACTATTCTCCTCATTGGCTTTTTGGATCTCTTTTGCCATTTGGGTTAGTCTGTTTTAAAGGTATTATTTTCTCCAGTATTTTTTGGATCTCTTTTAGAAAACTATTCACTTGTTTTTCAAGTTTTTCTTGCATC
Organism: Potorous gilbertii; assembly: GCA_028658325.1. Taxonomy (NCBI): domain Eukaryota; kingdom Metazoa; phylum Chordata; class Mammalia; order Diprotodontia; family Potoroidae; genus Potorous; species Potorous gilbertii. The sequence goes on along the minus strand of JAQQSK010007818.1, from coordinate 13,118 downwards.
ACTTTCATTTCTCTTCCCAATTTTTCCTTTGCACCTCTTACTTGATTTTCAAAATCCTTTTGCAGCTCTTCCATGGACTGAAACCATTGAATATTTTGTTTATGGAGGTTTTGGATATAGAAGCCTTGGCTTTGATGTCTTCCCCTGATGATATGCTTTGTTCTTCCACATCGAAAAGGATGGAAGAAAATACCTTTTCATCAAGAAAGTAACCTTCAATAGTCTTATTTTTTTCCTTTTTTGGACATTTTCTCAGTCAGTTACTTGAGTTTTGAGTCCTTTGTCAAGTGGAGGGTATACTCTAGTGACCTGTAAGTTCTCAGTTCTTCCATGGTGGAACAATCGAGAGAGAGGAATTTACTTCACTCCTGGCCTATGCTCTGGTATGGGAGTAATCATGAGCACTCTTTTCTTCCCAGGATCTGTGATTAGGATTCCCTCTCCAGAGCCTCCACCAGCTCTATCATGCCAGTGCTCCTCCTCATCCCAGGACTGCCACTCAGAACTGAGACCCTGATTGGTTGTTTGATTCCCCCATGGTCTTGCGGCCACGAACTCTAACAGTGGATTCTGTTGCAACAGTGGCTGCTGCCACCTTCAGGCCCGGGCCAGGGTCAGACCATGTAATAGTAATTTAAGTGGAAAGATCTTTCTTATTAACTAATAGGCCCATATGATCTTGAAGTCTGGGTCACATGTAGTGGGAGAAGCTTGCTAGAGAGGCAGGACAGTAAGGGTGGAGTGGAAGTGGGTGAGTGGGGTCAGGTCAGAGAGGAAAGAACACAATCCAACTGACACAGGCCAACTGACACATTGTGGCAGTTGATGATTAGAAGGCCCTGGCTGAGGGAAGGGAAGTTTGAGAATGGCTTTACCCTCTGCTGTGATCATGTTTATTAACTTCTTTGTCACCATGATGGATTTTGCTTTCTGAATATGTGATTTGGCTTTCTGGCGTTTAAATAAATGTTTTTCTTCTGCCTTCTATTTTGCAATTGAGAACTATGCTGGCTTATTCATAGTCACCACCAGTGCTGTGAATATTGCCTTGGCAATACAGACTGCGCACTCCTCTCTCCCAGGTGAAAGAGCTTTCTTACTGACCTTTGAAGCTCTTTTTGGCATTTGTGGGTTGAGAAATCTGAAGACAACAGATTTTACCCTTGATTGTGCTCCCTAAAGCCTACTCCAGTCCTGTCCATGCCATCTGGTGCACCAAGGCTGGACTGTGCTCTGCTCTGAGCCTGGTGTTACAGACCTTTCTTTTTGGCCTTCCAGGAAGTCTTGGTCTGGAAATCTTTCACTCTGTTGTTTGTGGCTTCTGCTGCTCTAGAATTTTTTTTTATTTTTTAATTTTATTTTTTATTTTTAACACAGTTTATAACAGATAAAACAATTCAAACTTTTGGTCAAGTGATACTTCTTTTTAAAGTGTTTACAATATGGACCACTAAAGAATTCTTTTTTTAAACATTAACCAACTGAGACACAAATAATTTTTATGTTGCTAACTTCACAAGCTCTTGACCTAATTGTCTCCACAGTATTACCAAGAATGAAAGGACCCTAACTTATTGTTGTTGGTCTAAAGTCCTATGCCTAATAGCTTAATTTTAGACTTAACCTTGGATGTTCCCCTACCAATAATCTATAATTTAATAGGTCTGGTATTAAGTTACAAACCTTTTGACTATAGGAAATTGCCACCAAGAGTTGGGACATTGCAGGCATACAATTTCTTCCCAACTTCATGTCAATTCTAGGCAGGATTAGATTGTCAACTTGCATTCAGTCAGGCTTAAAGTCTGCCAGGTGTCAGTGGGGAATTTGAGTCAGGAGAATCCTACCTCAGCCCAGGCTGAATAGCAGCTCTCCCACCTTTCCCATGAGGTCACCTTTATTAGTTCATACCAGCATTGCACAGGCTTACTGGCATCATGGATTGGAGGCTATTGCCTGAGCCCAATTTAAGTTCCCTTTGGAGGCCCTGGAGTCAGAGGCCTTGACTTCCTCTGACAGTATGCCTTGTTCTTCCTCATCTGAAAGGATCGGGGGAGACTCCTATCCCCCAAGAAAGTAACCTTCTATGGTCTTATTTTTTTTTTACCCTTTTTTTGTACCTTTTCCCAGTCAATTACTTGACTTCTGAGTTTCCTCTCCATGACCACCTCGCCTCCAGTTCCACCAAGCCAGGACTGGCTAGAATTTGTTTAAAGTCATTTTTACAGGTATTTTATGGGCTATGGGTGGGGGAAGCTAAAGCAGGTCTGTCTTTCTACTCTACCGTCATGGCTCCCCCTGCCAATTTTCTTCTTAAAGGATTATTTTCATTCCTGCTTGATAAGGTATTTTTGGTTGCACCCCTAGATTTTTTGCCTTCTGGAATATCATATTCTATGCTATCTTCTGATTCATAATGGTGGCTACTTGACTGTAGCTTTTTGGTAGTTGAATTTTTTTTTTTTAGCTACTTACAGTATTTTTTTCCTTTTGACCTGGAAGCTTTGGATTCAGGCTTTAATGTTTGTGAGAGTTTTTGTGCTAAGGTTTATTTCAAGATGCAACCAGAGGTTTCTTTCAGTTTCTACTTTGCCCTCTGGTTCTAAGAGAGATCAGCAGTTTTCTTTTATAATTTCTGGGTTATTTCTTTTGTTGTTGTTGTTGTTCTGGATTTTAGCTAACACATTGATTCTTTTTTAAAAAAACAATTTATTTTAAATATTCTTTTCTTTTTAAATTCCAAACTCTTTTGCCCCTCTGACACCCTTCCCTACCCAGTAAGAAGTCAAGAAATATGATATGAATTATACATGTGAAATCATTCAAAACATATTTCCTTAATAACTGTATTTATAAAAAGTAAGAAAAAAGGGAAAAAGTTACATTTTAATTTGTAGAGTCCATTGATTCTATCTCTGGAGGTGGATAGAATTTTTTTTCATCATGACTGCTTGGGAATTGTCTTGAATCACTATATTGATCAAATTAGCCGAGTCTTTCACAGTTGATATCATCACAACATTGCTGTTACTGTGCATAATGCTCTCCCAGTTCTTACTGCACTTTAAAAAATTTAGTATTTATTTTCCCCCAGTTGGATGCAAAAACAATTTTTTAACATTTGTACTTAAAATTTTATGTTCCAGATTCTTTCTTTTCCTCCCCACACCTTTCATTGATAAAGCAAGCAATTTGATATAGGTTAAATATGTATAGTCATGCAAATTATTTCCATAGTAGACATGTTGTGAAAGAAAACATAGACAAAAAAATCTCAAGAAAAACAGTTTTGAAAAAGTATGCTTCATTCTGTAATCAGACACCATCACTTTTCTGCAAATGCATAGCATTTTTCATCATAAGTCCCTCAGAGCTGTCTTAGATCATTTTATTGCTGAGAATAGCTAAGTGATTCACAATATCTTACAATATTGCTATTACTTTACACAAAGTGCATTTCACTTTACATCAGCTCATGTAAGTCTTTTCAGGTTTTTTTTGTGAGCATTCTCCTCATAATTTCTTACAGCATAACAATATCACATCACAGTCACATAACACAATTTGTTCAGCCATTCCTCGATGGATGGACATCTCCCCAATTTCCAATTACTTGCCCTCAGAAAAGAGCTGCTTTAAATATTATTGTACATATAGGTCCTTTTCCTTTCTTTTTTTGAAAATCTCTTTTGAGATACAGGCCTTGTAGTCTCATTTGTCTTTGTATCAGTTCATATAAGTCTTGCCATATTTTTTTTCTGAAACTACTTCCATTGTCATTTCTTATAACACAATAGTATTCCATCATAATCATATGTCACAACTTGTTCAACTGTTCCCCAATTGATCAACATGCCCTTGATTTCCAATTCTTTGCCACCACAAAAAGCTGCATGTATAGATGGATTCTTTTCTCTTTTTGTGATCTCTTTGGAATACAGACCTAGAAGTGGTGTTGCTTGGTCAAAGGGTATGCACAGTTTTATAACCCTATATGGGTTCCCAATTGTTCTCCAGAATGATTGGACCAATTCACCACTCCACAGTTATTGTTGTTGTCCATCTTTCATTTTCTAAGAGAACCCATGACATACATTGCTACTGGAAAAAACAAAAGTTTTTACTATATGGACCTTTATTGGCAAGGTGATGTTTCTTCTTTTTAGTGCTGTTGAGATTTGCCATAACTTTTCTTCCAAGGAACAAGCATCTTTTAATTTCACGGCTGCAATTATTGTCTGCAATGATCTTTGAACCATAGAATATAAAATCTTATACTGTTTCCATTTCTTTTTTCCTCTGTTTGCCAGGAAGAGATGGTACCAGTTGCCAAGATCTTAATTTTTTTATGTTAAGCTTTAAATTATTCTTACATGATCCTCTTTGACTCTCATCAAGAGACTTCTTAATTCCTCTTTACTTTGTGCCATCAAAGTGGTATTGCCTCCACATCTGATTGTTGATATTTCTCCTGGAAATCTTAATTTCAGCTATTGATTCCTCCAGCCTGGAATTTTGCAGGAAATAAATAAGGTGATAGTATTCAGCCTTGTAGTATTCTTTTTTCAATCTTAAGTCCATCATTTGTTCCACATTCAGTTCCAACTATTTCTTCTTGATCTGCCTACGAATTCCTCAGGCTACAAGTAAGATGATCTAGTACTCCCACCTCTTTGAGTGCTAGTCACATTTTGTGATGCTCCACATAGTCAAAGGCTTTAATGTAGTCTATGAAGCAGAAATTTGTTTTCCTGGAACTCCTTTGCTTTCTCCATAATCCACCAAATGTTGGGAATTTTGTCCCTAGTTCTTCTGCCCCTTTAAAAATCAGTTTGGTCTTCTGGTCATTTGCAGTTCACAAATTGTTAAAACCTTGCCTGAAGAATCTTAAACATAATCTTGTTGCCAGATGAAATGAGCATAATTGTTCAGTAATTTGAATATTCCTTGGTATTTCCTTTCTTTAGAATTGAGATGTAAACTTATCTTTTCTAATCCAGTGATCATTGTTGAATTTTCCAAATTTGCTGGTATAATGAGTTCAGACTTTAACAGTTTTATCTTTTAAAATTTTACATAGCTTAGCTGGAATTCCATCACCTTAACTAGCCTTATTGCTAAACATGTTTCCTAAGGCACATTTGACTTCATTTTCCAGGCTATCTGGCTCTAGATCACTAACCACACCGTCATTGTTATTGGTGATGTTAAGGTCTTTCTTGTATTCTTCATTTATGTGTTCTTGCCACCTCTTCTTAATCTCTTATGCTTCTATTAAGTCTGTACCATCTCTTGTCCTTTATCATACTTATTTTTTTACATGAAGCATTTCTTTGATATCTCTAATTTTAACTACTTCCTTCAATTTCAATCTTGATTTTCCAATAAGAAGCTCACGATCTGAGCCACAGTCAGATCCAGACTTGTTTAGTGCTCTGCATAGAGGTTTTTCATTTTTGTCTGCAAAGTATATAATCAATCTGATTTCTATATTGATCATGTGGTGATATTATTGTGTAGAGTCACCTTTTGGGTTGTTAAGAAAGAGTATTTGCTATGAGTAGTGACTTATCTTGACAAAACTCTATTAGTGTCTTCATTGCTTCATTTTGTACTACATGGTCAAACTTGCCTGTTTTTCCAATTATCTTTTGAGTTCCTATTTTAGTATTCCAATGTGATCTCTCTCTCTCTCTCTCTCTTTCTGTCATGCATAATTTACTTCCTAAAGAGTTTTTCCTTTAGTGAATTGTTGTGCCTTTTTTGCTATTTACAATTTCTGTTTTTCAAGGTGTTATATTTATCAGCATTTGTCATGCCTCTCTTAACAAGCTGCTAATTCTCTTTTTATATTTTTTTGCATCATTCTCATTCCTTTCTCAATTTTACCTCCACTACTCTTATCTCTTAACAGTCCCAGGAATTCTTGTTGGACTTGGATTGAATTAGTGTTTTGTTTTTCCTTGAACATTTGCTTGTAGCTGTTTTCATGTCATTATCTTCTTCTTAGTTTCTATCTTAGTCTTTCCTGCCACCATATTAGGTTTTAAGGTCAAGTTCTTTCTTGTTGTTTGCTCATTTTTCCAGCTTATTTCCTGACTTTGAACTTTATGTGGAGGTTGGATTCTACTCACCTGTGGGTGGGTAAGCAATGTCCCATGCTTCAGGCTGTTTTGTGCTGCTATTTTCAGAACTAATTGTGGAGGTCTACAAGTTTTTTCTTCCTCCAAAGTGGTTATGATCTGTCAAGAGGTGTGGTTACTGCTCTCCTGGTTTCAGCTCTGGCCTTTACTTAGGAAAGATCCCCTATCCCCTGTCTCTGCAATCACTAGTACTCCTCTTGACTCTGGAACAGTGACCAGGTTTTCTGTTCTCTTATGACTAACCACAAATGATTCTCTCTGTCCTGGAACTGTGACCCAGAACTGCATATGAGCAATAGAGCAACCACCCAGCACTGGCTGCATTAAATGCTAGCAAAGTATCCCCTGTAATCTCTTTGTAACCTATTGTCCAACCCCTTTACCCATTCTGGATTGAGGGCTGCCAAAGCTGTTATGGCTGTTCCTGCTTCCACCCTGCATACATACACTCCGAATAGGCCTTCATCTAGAATCACAGGAGACCTCTCCTGCTATCCTCTGAAGTTTTCTTAGGCTGGAAAAATGTCTCACCCTGACCTTTTGGTGACTGTCACTCCAAAATTTGATTTGAGATGTTATTTTAAAATTGTTTGGAGGGGAATGTTGAAAGAGTTAAGCTAGGTTGTTTCCTTTTTCCGCCATTTTGACTCTGACCCCTAGATTGATTCTTGATCCTGGTCAGTTGGTTTGCCAGAAGATACCTTGGATTTTCTCTTGTTTTGCCATCTTTTGGCCATGTATTAACATTTCTCAGTGCCTTATAGAATCATTTATTCCTATTTGATCCATTGTAATTTTCAGGGAATTTTTGCTTATATCTTTTACACATCTTTTTCCTAGAGCACTCTCATTTCAAGCATTAAAAAATTAAAATCTTTTAAGACTCTTGTTTCATATATTTCATGAATTCTTTTTGATATTGTGCCCAAGTTATTACTTTTGTAAAATTTAAAGCTTTTCTTATAAATGTTTTGTGTCTTGAGTGTCCTTCTTACCATAATATCTCCTTATGTCTTTCCTGCCACCATATTAGGTTTTAAGGTCAAGTTTTTTTTTGTTATTTGCTCATTTTTTTTGTTTGCTAATTTTGCTTTGCTAATTTTGTTTGCTAATTCTTCTAGCATACATTAGAATCTTCCAGGATTCTAATTTTTGTTTGCTAATTCTTCCAGCATACATTCTAACATCAGACTTCATATAAGGGTCAGGCTCTCTGTGCACTCCTGGAGAAAATGTCTAAGCTCAATTTGTGTCTTCTTGTTCTTGCTGACTTATCCTAGTATTGAATGTCATGTTATTCCAGGATCTCAGGGACATTTTAGGTTATTGTTCAGTTATTTTTCAGTCACATACAACTCTTTTTAACCCTATTTGGGGTTCTCTTAGCAAGCATATTGGAGTGATTTGACATTTTCTTCTCTAGTCCATTTTACAATGAGGAAACTGAGGTATATAGGGTTAAGTGACTGGCTTAGAATCACACAGGTAGTAAGTGTCTGAGGCCAGATTTGAATTCAGGAAGTTGAAATTTCATGACTTCAGGCCCTAAATTCTGTTCACTTTGTCAACCAGCCACTCTTTACATCACAGGCTGGGAACATACAAATTTCAGTGCTCCCAAAGTGGTGTGACCCAGGGCAAAATCTGACCATTACTTTTCTTGTTCAAGCTTTGCAAGTTCCTAAACTGGGTTTGAGGTGAGCAACACATCTGTGGACTTCCCTTTGGTTGGAGTTTCAATGAAATACTTCCTGTCCTCAGGGAGCTTACATTCTTTTGAAAGAGAAAACATGCATACTTGTACATCCATCTAGTCTTGTTATTTTTTTTAGTTCTTTAATGACTTGTTTTTCTAAGGCAGGATTATGTTAGTATTTTATTTCCTTTTCTGTTAATCAGGTCAATATATTTCATAAATATTCAATATTTAATTTAGAGTAAGTTTTATTGACTTATACTTGGGCAACTTAGTTCATATCAATTATTTTTGATATAATTTTCATTGGTTGTTCATTCACCCATTTCATTTTCGATATTAGTAATTTGGTTTACTTTTTTGAAAATCAAGTTATCCAATGACATAAATTTTGTTCACTTTCCCGACCATAAAACCAACTCCTACTTTTCTTTATTAGCTTAATGTTTTTTTCTTTCAATTTTGTTTATTTCTTGTTTGGCTTTTAGGAATTTTGACTTGGTGCATAATTGGGGATTTTTATTTGCTATTTTTATAAATTTGAAATCAGAATTTATTGATCTTCTCTCTCTCTGTTATTGAAGTACATGTGTAGTGATATACTTTCCTCCTAAGGACCATTTTGGCTACATCCCACAAATTTTGGTATGTTGTCTGTCCAATTGTTGTCACTTTCTTTAATGAAATGATTAATCATTTCTATGATTTATTTTTTGACTCACTCATTCTTTAAGTTAATATTATGTAATTTCCATCTAATTTTTAAATTGTTTCAAAGGCTCTTTATTGAATATAATTGTTTTGCGTTATGATCCAAAATGAATGCACTTAATATTTCTGCTTTTTTGAATTTTTGGTGAGGATTTTATGCCCTAATGGTCAATGTTCATGCCATGTTCACCTGAGAAAAGGTATACTCTTTTTATTCCCATTCAACATTTCTCAGAAATCTCTTATACATTACTTTTATTATCCATATCCTTAACTTCTTTGTTGTTTATTTTTTGATTTAGATTTAGCTAATTCTGAGAGAGGTAAATTGAGATGTCCCATGACATAACTTTACTATTTCTTTCTGAAACACTTAATTTTCCATTCAAATATTTGGATGTTACACTATTTGGTGTATGTATGTTCACTATTAATATTATTTCATTGTTTATGTTTCCTTTTGGCAAAATATAGTCTTTCATTTTCATTATGTCTATTTTTGTTTTTGCTTTGTCTGTTATCATGATTGCTTGTAGATGTTTTTAAGTAATTTGCTTTTTCTGAGTTTGTATTTTAAATTTCTCTGTCACCACAGAACTCTTTTAGAGTCAGTTTCCTTTTTTATTGTTTGTTCATTTTCCAGCCCATTTCTTGACTTTGAATGGAGTTGGATTCCATTCACCTCTGGAATTGGGGGCCTGTAGGTTTCTAAGGAAAGTTGACTATCCTAGTCTGCACTAAGGTGCTTACTTAGGTAGGACTTCACTCACTCTTTACTGAAGATTATGACCATTCCTTCCCACCTTGAAACTGTGATCTGGAATAGGTTAGTGGGCAAAGGAAGTGCCAAATGGTGCCTGGTCCTGTACCCATTGCTAGTGCGGGAGTCTCTGGCAATATCTTTCTTATCAGGCATTTAGTCCTCTTACTGTCCTTAGACACTGAGCACTCTTGGTGCCAAAACCACTGCTGCTGCTGCTGCCTCCAGGCCTCACAGTCATTGCTGCTACTGCTGCTGCCTCCAGGCCATGCAGCTGGTGCTTTCTATATACTTGCTTCCAATATCTCCCACCTCACTATCTGCAGACCTCACTTTCTGTCCTCCTAAGCTGTACTGTATAAATGAGGTGCTGTAGTTGTTTCTTTTTAGAAACAAATCAGAATTTGATTTGAGGTGTTTTAAAAATTTTTTAAAAATTGAGGTCTCCAGATGATTGGGTAAGCAGTAGTGCTCAATTTTCTCCCCCATGTTGACTTTACTTTCCTCTAATATTTGTTTCTTAACACTAATGGGTTTTTTTTTCTTTTTTCCCTCTTTGGTGTGACATTCTAACCATTTTAAAATTAAAGAAAAAATAAAATTTTTATTTTCTTTATATTTTTATTTATTTTTTTTAAAGGAAAATTTCACTTTTGTTAACCTTAATGGTAAGAGGGGAGAGGCAAACTATTCATAATTTGAAAATTTTGCCATTTAAAAAATAGTTATGTCACCCCTTTCAAAAATACAACCATGGCTGCCCATTAGCCAGATGATCCTGCTTTATAGTTTTTATGGTCATTTAACTTTCTCAGAGTTAAAGAAAAAGGAAATTATTCCTGTCTTCAAGGAACTCACATTCTTTTGGGAGAGACAAGTACATACATAAACCTTTACAAAAGAAATACAAAGTCTTTTTTGGCGGGGGGAAGATAATGGAATTTGAGGGGGTTAAGGAAACACTTCATGAAGGAGGTGGTATTTGAGATAAATGTTAATTTTTATTTTTTAATTATTTTCAGTTCACATTTGCATTCTGCAGCTTCTTATACTGTACAAAACCTGTTATCAATATATTTGTGTTTATTTGGGTATGGCTTAATAAGTCTTTTTTTTTCATTTTTTCCCCCCCATAAAATCCTAGAATTAGACTACAAGAAAACTTGGAGATCTTGTCTTTCCCAGATGAGGAAACTGAGGTTCTTACACATGGAACTTCATGTCAGATGTTCTGACTACAACCCTCATGTTCATATTGTAATATCCTTAAGGGGAGTTGTCTTATCTTCAGCCTCATTAATATCTTCCCTTTCATTTGGTGTGTAATACAGTATGGTATATAAGATAAACTTTTAAATGAAACAAGGGACTCAACCTAAGAAGTAGAGGTGAGAAGGGAGTTAAGAAATACCCAGATAGTGGAGTGTTGTGTGTTAAGAACAGCAAGAAAACCATTTTGTCTGGATCATGGAAAGGGAGCATTGTATCATAAGATTGGTAAGAGAAAGCATGTTTGTAAATAAGTAGCCTTAAAAACCAAAGAGAGGTATTTATATTTGATCCTAAAAGCAAGGATATCATTGAACTTTACTGAACTGGGAAGTGATATAATCAGACTTGTACTATAAGAAAAAGTTGTGTGGAGGATGAGTGAGAGTCAAGAGAGATAAGGCTTTAAATCCTGCTTGATCTTTTCATTAACTAACCCAACTGTTGCCTTACTATTGTAGCTCCCTCTGGACCTTGAACCTTTTGATACTGTGTCTTAATTGTGTTGATCCACTAAAATATTAAACCAACAGTCAGGGGCCCTGCTCTCTGAAATGGTAAGTCAGCCGTTGGACACATCTTACTATATCTAATTATAGCTTGTTCTATACCATGCTTATGTCCCATTGGACTGCATACCTTTGGGTAATCTCCTTGTTTCTAATCTTGTGTAAATACATAGTATCCTGCCCCCTGCTGCACTTTGCTTGGAGAATAGTAATAAAATCATTAGTTCTGGAAAAAATATTCACCATCTTTGCAGTTTTTTAAAGCAGAAAAACTTTCTCTAGCCTCTATTCTCACATATATTCTCTTTTTCAAGGTGAATTATAAATTCTTTGACTACATGTATTTTCTTGCGTTTATGTATCTTTAGTAATTAGCATAGTGCTTTAGACATAGTAGGATCTTCCAAAATGATTTTTATTCATTGAGGCAAAGAGGCTAGTTAGGAGGCTATTGTGACGGCCTGGCAAGAGGTTACATAGACTTAGACTAGGGTTATGGTCATTAGTGTAGAGAGAAGGGGATGAGGTTGGGAGATGTTGTAGTGGTAGAAGTGACTTAGTGATCCATTAGATATGTGTGAAAGAGAGTAAAGATCTTAATGAGTGGGAGGTTTTTGTTTCCCTTAACAGATTTAGGAATGTTAAGAAGAGAAGTAGGTGCAAGGGTAAGAATAAGGAGTTCTGTTTTTTATGTGTCATACTTGAGATCCCTATGACGCATTTAATTTGAAATGTCCAAAAGATAGTTGAGATTTAGGACTAGAAGATAAATAAAGGAGACTAGATATATAGATTAGTCATTTGCATAAAGACCATAAACCTATTGAGACTGATGCGATTACCCATTAAGATATAGACCTGCGATATAACCAGAGTTATGGGCACATGACACAAATGAGGTGCCAGTAAATGACTCAGAAGAAGTCATCAGACAGCTGGAAAACCAAGAGAGCAATGTTATTAAAAACCTCATCAAGAGAGAATATCTGAGAGTGATCCACATTGTCAAGATACTGCAGAGAGTTTGAGAAGAATGAATGAGAAGTAGCCATCAGATGTGACATTGGCAACTTTGGAAAGAGAGTTTCAGCTGGATGAGGTCAGAAGATAGATGGCAAAGGGATGAAAAGTGACCAGAGAGAGATAAAGTAAAGCATCAAACTCATATTTCAACAATGAGTTTGACAGTGAAGGGGAGGAAAAACAGGAGGAGAATTTGTGGAAAAATATGATTTAGAGAGGTTTTTTCCAGGATTAAGAACACATGAATATATTTGTAGATAGCAACAGAGGAAGCAGTGCACAGAGAAATACTTTATGAAGATTAGAAAGAGGTGTGATTGAAGAGATGATCCTTAATATAAGAACAATAACATTTGCGTTATTGCATAGTACATAGTTATGAGGAAAGATCTCTCTCTTAAGCATGGTAAAATGGGAATTATTATTGTAACTATGACAGAAATTTAATAAATATTGGTTGATTCATTCTATAACATATTCTTTGATTAACATCAGGGAAATAAACATTTTTCTCCACGAATATATCCTTAAAGTAGGAAGGATATCATCATGTCTTGTTTTGCAGAGTACTTTCACTAGTCATACGCTTTAAAAATTTTCAGAATTCTGATGTCATTTTTTAAATCTTGTCTCCCATTGTTATGTTACAGAATACTGTGATAAGCTTTTTCATAGAAAAATATCATAAGAAAGTCATGAAAATTTGGAAAACCTGTATCAGTTAACTAAATTTGGACCTTATCCAAGGAAGTCTTCAGAGTTTATTACTATATATCATCTTTCATATTATCTTGCATCTGGAAGTTTGTGTTAAAGCATCGTGAAACAGATTACAAAACTTAATTGTTACAGTTATTTAAGAAGTAAGCCTTTTCATGGATGTTTAATCTCATTGGTGTGGATACTCTAGCTAATGGATCAAAAACCATTGAAACTTCATATTGTATGCTCTTGTCAATATAGACTTATAAAATCCTCCACAGGAGATTCATCCAATACTAGGAGCT
>JAQQSK010007817.1:0-13802 GCA_028658325.1 Potorous gilbertii | reverse complement strand
GGGGGGGGAGTTAATTAACAGTAAATTTCTCTGACATGGGACTCATTTCTCTAATATATAAGAAACTGTCAAATTTATAAAAATGAGAGCCATTGTCTAATAGATAAATGGTTAAAGGGTTTGAATGGGCAGTATCTTAAAGAAAAATCAAAGCAATCTAGTCATATTTTTAAATGGCCTAAATCACTTTTTGTCTAGAGAAATTAAAATTAAAACAACTCTGAGGTACCACCTCACACCTGTCAGACTGGTTAATATTACAAAAAAAGAAAAAAGAAAACTAATAAATATTGCATGTAGAAAAAAGGGACATTAACACATTTTTGGAGTTGTGAACTGGTCTGACCATTCCAGAAAACAATTTGTAACAATACTGAAAAGGCTACAGAATTATTCATATGATTTGACCAAGAAACAAGTCTATACCCCAAATAAATTAAAGAAAAATGGAAAGGACCTATATGTTCAAAAATATTTATGACACCTCTTTTCTGGTAAAGAATTGAAAATTGAGGATATGTCCACCAATTGGGCAATGGCTTTATGTAGTAGTATATGAATGTAATGGAGTGCTATCATATTATAAGAAATGACAAGGGAGATAGTTTCAGAAAAAAAAAAAACATGGTAAGACCTATATGAACTGATCTGAAGTATAATGAGCAAACTGAAGAGATCATTGGACGCATCAATATTGTAATGATGATCATCCGTGCGAGATTTGCTTACTCTGATCAAGACAATTCCAAAAGAATTATTGTGAAAAATATTATTTACCTCCGGAGAAAGAATTGATAAATTCTATATGTAGAATGAAACATGATTATTTTAGCAATATAACTAATACAGAAATATTTTTGCCATTATTTCACATGCATAATTGATATTATATTGTTTTTCTTCTCAAAGAGTGAGGGAGGACCTGGAGGGAATGAAGGCAATTTAGAAATAAAATGTAAAAAGAAATGAAATATGTTAACAATACATTAAAATAATGTATTATTGTTTATAATATTCTTGGAATGTCTCTAGTGTAATATTTTTACTTACCTAGCTCCTTCACATGATGTTGTCAGAACATGAACAAGAAGGCCTTCACAATCCTAATAACCACCCTCTGAGTTTTGACCAACTCACTAGTTTATTAATACCCTAACTAAAATGTGTTACCAAAAATTAATAGCATACTATAGTTATGTTTTGGGTAGAGAAGAGTGTAAAGGAGTAAGTTTTTAGCTTCTTTTTTTCTGGAAGATATGTCTCTCTAAAAGTAGCTAAGATTTCATAGCCATTTCATAGCCAGTGTTCTGAGGATGAAGTTGCATGGATGTAGAAATATGCTCAGTTGACCCTTGAATGAAATGCTCTACATCTCATCACAGAGTTCAGACTTAAAGTCTTTTATAGCATGGAACAATCTGGTAGAGTTTGCACATCCCTAGCAAATCATAGAGTCAGGGTAAAGTCAACTACTTTATGAGGGATCTGGAGAGGACCTTAGTTCAATGATAACATAGCTATTATAGTGCAGAATAAAATCTGATAAACATAAAGAGACACATAAAATATTGCATAAAATCTATTGAAGAAAATACAATTACTTATTGGGGGGATCCAGGGAAGGAATTTCATGAAAGTTTGAATGTGTTGACAGTAGATCTTGATTCAAATACCAGCTCTAGTCTTAACTATGGGTTCATCATTTTTCCTCTCTGAGCTCCATTTCTTCCTCTGTAACATGAATATAAAAAGGCCGTATTACCTACCTTAGGAAAGGGTTATGGAGAAAGTGTTTTGCAATAATTCTGTATGAGTGAACACAAACGAAGTGGTATTTGGGATGAATGTGGAAATATGGTCAAGATTTTAACTGGTGGAGATAGGGAATAGCATGTCATGGAACATAAAAGTGAAGGTTTCCTTTATGCATGAAGTTCACCTTGCAACCAAGTTTGAATGGAGTGCACACAATATAGAGGAGAATAGTGAGGCATAATGTAAGGAAGATGTGAAAACACCAAAGTATGGAAGATCATATGAACCAGTATAATGGATTTTGATAACAGAAATGGCATGACCAAAATGTATGTTAGATAGATATAGAAGAAGAAAAGAAGGAAGAGGGAAGGAAGCTATTGTAATAGTCTATATAAATGGTGACAGGAGCTTTCATAAGGGCATTGGTAATGGAGTAGAAAGGATAGTGATGGAGGCTAGGGATAACACGGAGGAAGATGAAATAAGATTGTAGTTTTTTTAATTTTACAGAAGGAAGAGAAGGAAAGACAAGGCAAGGTAAAGCAGATGAAAAGAAGGCAAGAGAATGGAAGTCAAGTGGAAGGAAGGGGAGGAGAGGAGTCAAAGATAACTATGAGGTTTTGAGATAGAGGGATGGTTGGATGAGTCAAAAGACAGATGTGGGGAAAGATGTTGCATTTTCTTGGGGAGATCTGTATGAACCATTTCACCAATAAGAAAATCTATGTAGTTTCTTTCTATTTTTACTCAAAATTATATATTGCCAATCTAAACAGAGGTCCAAATGATGATTGTATCTTTTAAAAATTAATCTATTTAGGACATACAAATAGAAACAATGATTTCAGCACTATTGGCCTGAAAATAATATTTCAAAGTGTCTTTTTTAGAGGTGATAATGCTTCTTTCCCTCATCTGTCACCAAACATGAAGGGGAAGACTTGATAACACTGCCTTCTTACTTTGATCAATTTTAGGCAATATTTCTCCTATGTATTTAATATTACATATATTGTCTCTGAAATCAGCTTTTCATTGTCTATTAAATTGACTTCAAGTGAGGAAAAGGTCCATCAATTTGCTAATGTTCTTGAAACCAGAAACATCTGCTTGAATTGTATGCAGCTCGTTATCCCAGTTCATCGACTGAAAAATTTAAATACTATAATTGGTACCAGAACTAAAAGCATAATAAATGTTTCTGGAAGGAATCATGGAATGGAATGGAATAAAATGGAATAAACAAACCACAGTGTAGAAACTACTTTTTGTCCTTAAACCATTTTTTTTTAAGTTCAGCTCTTATCTACAATATAAGTTGAATGTATTGGGAATGGGTTCAAACGTAACAATCAGGCCATGCTGGGTAAAGTGGAGGAAAGGAGGGCCAAATGTAAAGTTAGTGAAATTGATCAATGGAGAAAAAAGAGACAGAGGCAGATAAAAACTAGTGATATTTACGAGTACTTGTGGCATGCCAAAACTTTATGCGTCAGTTATTTTTTCCTGCCATCCACCTCTTGTATTCTATCCCCCCTTACCCATCCATGGTCTTTAACATAACTGTTCACCATTCGTGAAAGGCACATTGTCCTTAATTCAGTCTATTAAAAAAAATGGTTTCACTTAAGATTAAATTCAAATGTCACCTTCTAGATGAAACTTTTCTTCATCAACCCCCCCACCCAGATGCTAGTGCCATCTCTCCCAAATTTTCATTACATTCATTTTGTGTGTATGATGTGTATTGTATGTGTGCAAAAATGAAATATGACCTCCTTCATTAGAATACATGCTCCTTGAGAGGAGGGATGATTTTCCTTTTATCTTTGTATTTTCTTTGCCTAGTAATGGCCCTTAATAAACGTTTGTTAATTGCAATAAATTAACATAAACTTGAATCCCATGGAATTTTAATTCTATGAATTTGCATCATAGAATCATAGAAATTTATAATTAAAAAAGAAACCATTAAAAATATGTTGGCTGAGATGGTGTGAAGCCCAGAAAGGGCAGTTAACTTATTTCATGAATTGTGAAGGGGGAAAAATATATATGCATGCATGTATATGTGCATGTTTACAAACATGTACATATATACATTGACATATGCTTACACATGTGTGCAGGTGTGATGCATGTTTGGATTCTTATGTGTATGTATATGCATATTTATACATTATCTATATTTGTGTGTATATAAGTGTGACATATATGCATAAACATATGCATGGGTACACATAAGTATATATAATATGCCTACAGCAGTTGATAAGATATTACGAAATTAGTTAGATTTTTTTCCTTGAACGATAGATATACAATCTATCTTCTTCCTATTCAAAAGTAATTTCTTACTTAGTAAAACCTTTGGCAGAGATCTTTAGGACATTTAAATGCCCAGAGTAGTCATGCATAACAGACTATTTCCATGCTGAAATTCAGTTCAATAGACATTCATTATGCAAACTGTGTGAAAATTAAGGTGTTAGATTCTGAGGAAACAAAGAAAAGAGATATTCCCTGTCCTCAAGGAGCTTACCTTCTCTTGGCAGAGAAAAGTATGCCCACACGTAAAAAACTAAAAAATAATTTAGAAATGTAGAATATGTTGACAACAGGACAAATCGAAGCAACTATTGACATTTGAGTTGAAGTTTAAAGAATGATAAGGATTCTTCTTTCCTTTTCGAAGGACAGACAATGATGAATTCTAGTTAAGAGCAAGGCTGTGTAGTCATAGAATGAAATATATTGAGTTGAAATCTATAGCCATAAATTCCATCAATTCATATTCTGTCCTCTACAGACAAACAGCAAGTACAATACATGTATTATTCCAACGTATTACACCGCAAAAATGTCCATTGGACTAGAAGTTAGGACACTCAAGTGATAATACTGTATCTGTCACACCTCAATTCAGAGATACCTTAGTTCAAGTACTGCCTCTGATATTATATAACTCTATGGCCTTTTGTTAACTCAGTTTTCTCAGCTGTAATAGTGATATTTATGTAATGCTTTAAAATTTGGTAAGTGATTTATGTATATTATCTCACAGGATTGTCATGACAAATATAGAAGGATAAAGTTACTATTCCATTTTAAGATGAGGAAAATTAATTTAAATGAAGCTCATTATCATAAAAGTAAGTGTTAGAGGCAGAATCTGAACTCAAATCTTCTTGATTTCAAAAGAAGCATTTTATTTACTATATCACACCGTTAACATTGGTCTGATGAGCAGAATGAATAGAAAAAAGCTAAAATCATTCATTGGTTATATATTTTGTGATACTATGTGATTGATCTTTCATTTCTCCCTTTCTTTGTTTTACCACTTTCCCCAATATCCCTAGAGTCCTGATTCACTGTTGAAGTAAGACCTACAGACATTTTTGCCCTAACCTTGAGGTTCCTGTCAAATTACATAACACAGCAGTCTTTTTAAAATACTATTGAAATTTAGTATGATAATGAACATACCCACAAATTTTATTTATATTCCCATATAAATAAAGATGTATGCATAATTTCTCCATAGGATTATTTCTTCCATATGTTGAGAATAGAATTATTACATTACTTTCTAAAGAAATAATATGCTCAGGTGTATATCTATAAAGATGTATGAGTGTTATTTTGTATGTGTACATGTGAGAGTACTTTCCAGTTGTAAAGTCATGAACACAACAGTGCTGATATATACAGGAAGATACCTTATTACTCAGTACCTTACACTGACATTCCTGGCATGTCTTTACAGGGAATCATTAGCACCCTCAAAAATAATACCCTTCAGGAAAGGGGATATTCCTATTGGCATCCCCACAGAATTCCTCATTTGTTTCCTTAGCAGATTTTATACCAAGACAGAATGGCTATTTCTGGCAGTATTTCTTTCTCAAGGCATAATCCCTGAAGGTGAATGGATTATATTTGTTATTGTGATACTCAACGAAAGTAGAAACAACAACAGTGATCTTGTATTTATGGCAGCAGCAACTGCCTAATGTGAGTTTCACATATTTCAGGTCTTTTTGTCTTATCCTTCTATGATTTAATGCTGCTAGAAGTCATCTCTCCTGAAAAAAAATAATTCTATTTCTGAACAAAATCTTTAGTGAGCCTTTCACACTCTGCCAAATGACTGACAGAAATGACAGGTAAGTGTCATTAAATCCAGGATTGAAGACAGGTTAGAAGAAACTGATCAGCCTAGAAACATTTTTATCCACCCACAAAATTTCTACCAATCTATTCCAGTATCATTGGAATGATTCATTTGATAGTATCAAACAGTCATTCTGCTGAAGAATTCAAAATTATGGGCTACATTCTCATGTACTGGGAGTCATATACATAGGTCAAATCATGCATTAGGGAAATGAACACTGCCTTCTCTTCCCCTCCCTCTTCTGACAATCGCACAGATACTTGATATTCCATCATTTATCTCCGCTGACCCATTCCTTTAACATGGGGAATGAGGAAAACAGAGTCGATACAATGAGTAAAGTATCCCTGTATTATGTACATTCCAAAGGAGAACAATAGGATCGTGGATTGAAAGTTGCAAGGGAACTCAATAATTATCTCCCTCAACTGTCTTGCAGTAGAAAAACAGGATGATCACAAGGGAAAGAATGTGAATTTAGTCTCACAGATACTAGGTTTGAATTCTGCTTCTATTTCTTGCTACCTGTGTGACAGTGTACAAGTAACTTTATCATTATGGGCTTAAATTTCTTCATTTGTCAAGTGTCTCTTGGTGGAAGGGATGGGGGCTATACTAGATGTCCTTTCCAGTCCTTTCTGATATAAATGTATAGAACTGAGGCCCAAAGAGGTTATCTAAAGTTTTTTGTCCAATGGTATCAAACTCAAATAGATCCTTTTAAGCCACATAATGACTTAACATTATGTTGTATTGAAATACTTTTTGCTGTGGTCATTAAACATTTTCCAGTTCCATTTTAATTTGGTTTGGGTTCCGCTAGGGACTTCTGCAGGTCTCTTTTGGCCTTGCTCACCAGACTGACACTTCTGCATGAATAGTGTGTGTTCGTCTTTCGTTGCCAAAGAAAACCATGCCATGAGAGAAACGAGGACAGGATTTGCACTTGGCTTCATTTTGAGTGAGAGAAGGCTGTGCAAGTCACCAGCCTCACTTCTCCTCCAGAGCCATCTGAATCCAGTGACCAGATATTCATCAGGATTAATGGAGATGACCCAGGATGAGGCAATTGGGGTTAAGTGACTTGCCCAAGGTCACAAAGTTAGTGAATGTCAAGTGTCTGAGATGAGATTTGAACTCGGGTCATCCTGACTCCTGCACTGGTGCTTTATCCACCGCACCACCTAACTGCCTCACATGAACAGTCATGTCAAAGTCAAATAGAAATGGACACATAAGGACCCCTGCTACCACATATTGACTGAAAACTACATATCAACATTAATAATATCCTATTATATATTCAAACATTTTATTAAATATTTCCCAATTGTGCTTTAATCTGAATCAGGTCACACTTAGTGTTGCAAGTCAATGAAACAACATGTTTGATACAGCTGTTCCAGACAACTCAAAGTTCAAGTTTAGAGACTGGATGGTATAATGAAAAAATTTCTGAGTCTTATAAAATGAAGGTATAGATTCAAATATTGGCACTGCTGTTTGCTTTCCTTCTGCTTACAATTTATTTCTGTACTACAGTTTTTTTCATCTTTCTAACAATTGTACTAGGTTCTAGAATACTTTACCTTCACAGGAATATTATCTTTATAATCTGTAGATAGATGATAGATAGATAGGTAGATACAGATATAGATTACAGAGAGACTGCACATTCAGTAGCTAAAAAGAAAAACAGACAGAGGCAAAGAAAGAAAAAAGAACAAAGTTGGTGACTATGAATGTTATAATCTTATTTACTGTTTTCTTCATGCTATTTTATATATCTTAAAGGCACATTTGAATTATCACCAAAACAAGATAACTTCTTTGATGGAACCTAAGAAAATGCTACTCATAGTAGTACAGTTGTCTTTGGAGTCAACTACTATATTTGGAGTAGTACAGAAGTACATAAACCAGGAAAGAGTAGACAATATAGGAAAGAAAAAATGAGATAGTAGGAAATGATAATGAATAATTTCTTACAAATTAAATTTAGGGTATGCGCAATTTGGAGCAAATGGAGAGACCTTGAAGAGGAATTAAAAGAGAAGAATTTGAATTGTAGAAGGAGAAGGGGTCAAGCTGAAAGAAGTTTATTTGCATAAAGGAAAGAATGAAGAAGTGTATGAAGTGATGGAATCTTGGAAGAAAAAAGTGAAGGTTATTGGCAAGCAAGATAAGTAAATAAACAAAACACGTTAGTAAGTAAAATAAACTGGTGAAAAGAATAAAAAATGTAACGAGCAAAAGGGAAGTAGGGAAGGGCTATAAAGTTGTTCAGATAGAGAAAGAAAATTGAGTGTGGATATAAGTTGTTAAGAGGTAATAAAATGCTATGGAGTGAACGAAGTAGGTTTTTTTAAAAGGCTAAGACACTTCACTATTATGGAGAGCAGGGGGGAAATTGGTGAAGACTTGCATTGGATGTGCTAATTGCTTCTAGCATAGCTGAGGTGGTGAAGTGAGTGGAAGTACACTTTCCCATATCTTAGCTTACCAAGTATGAAAGAATAATGAATGAGAGTAAAAGGGGAGATGGAGAGACAGAGGGAGAAGGAGAGAGGCACACATAGACTGGGAGACAGAAAGAGAAAGGGGAAAGATACCAACAGAAAGGAGAAGAGAGAGAGACAGACAGAGACAGAGAGAGAGACAGATAGAGACAGAGACAGAGAGGCAGAGAGAGAAAGAGAGATAGAGAGAGAGACAGAGAAAGAGGGAGCGACTTCAATGGGAAGGAAAGGATATTGAAACTTGATACTTGTCAGATGAATGGTAAATGGGAAAATGTCATGTAGAGAAGTATAGAGGGAAATAAAGACAGTTCTACATAGAGGTGGCTAGCTACTCAAAGTGGGAAGTAACTGTTAATCCTTTAAGAATGAGAAACCAAAACTGCAGATAGTATTAGATGAGATGGTTAGTGAATGTCTACAATAGAAGTTCTGAACCTTTTTATGTTATGGACCCCTTCTGGAAGACTGGGGAAGTCTATGGACCCCCTCCAGAAAAATACTTTTGAATTCATGTGATAAAATACATACATTTACAGAAGAAATAATTTACACTGAAATAGTCATCAAAATATTTTATAATTATTCTGCAGTAAATAATATATTGCTTTGTATTAATGAATTAAATAATGCAATATAATTAAAATATAGGTAAATTAAAGTTGTTTTGTTTTTTAAGACATTAATGTGAAGTTCTATTGTTCTGTGAGATGCTCACACTTTATGTTAGATACTCAATCAATTTAATTTTTTTGTTTTGATAGTTGCAAGTTCTAAAAATGTTGATTCATGAAGATATATTGTTAAAATTAAAGGTTCCTCAGGAACACCGGAATTATCCAAGGCTTTTTAAAAGGTACTCCATTTAGGGTTTTCTTGGAAAAGATACTAGAATAGTTTACCATTACTTTCTCCAGCTCATTTTACATATGAGGAAACTGAGACAGAGACTTGCCCAGGCCACATAGCTAGTACGTAGCCAAGGCTGGATATGAATTTAGGTATTCTTGACTATAACCCTAAGGCTTGTAATCAGCTAGTTGTCCGTTTATCAGTAAAGCAGCAAAACCAGATATATTACACTGACTGTAGTTCTCAAAAAAGACTCATAAATTATTAATGCTTCTTTGATATCATCAGCATGCAGTTAGTACAAAAAAATAAGGAACTCTATATGTGGGAAAATGCCATTTCATATAGTCACATATTGAAAATGAATGGTGAGCCAATTCTTTCATGACAGGTTTCAAAATGTGGAAAGAAATAGCAAATATTCTAGAACATATTTTACAACAGTTTTTTTGACAATTGAATCCCTTCCAATATTTTTCCTCCCTTCCAATCCACAAAGCAGCTCAACCATTTCAAGTACATATGACTTTACTGTAATCTCTCCAATATTATAAGACTTTTTTTGTTTAGCAACACAGTAGGCAAATCTGGAGGCTGCCTCAAGAAATATATGAGTGTGTACAGGTGTGTGTGTGTAATAGAAATTTCAAGTTTTGTAAGTGGCCTACATTTTACTAATGGAGACTTCTTAACCATAAATGAAACTACATTTTAGGATATGAGATAGTCTCTCAATCATGTTGTCTTCATACTTCTATCCAAAAGAAATTTCTTCATGTGCACACATATTATATATACATAACACTGTGATTTGTGTGTCCCAACCTATTTTCTAATACAAATGAAACCACATATAGTATAACTTTCAATATACTTCTTTTTCTTTGATATTTAATTAGGTCTGTAAAAAATACTTGATTCAGTGTATATTTCTGAAACAATATCTTTTGACTGGTTTTAAAGTGATTTGTTTCATATATCTGCATAGAAATAAATAATTTATAAGGGAAGTATATAATAAAGAAATTTAAGTGACACATAAGTAAAAGAAGACAGGTTTCTAAACTGTGTCCAAAGTTTTAACACTTTTAATAGCTTTTAATGTAGCAAAAGACAGGCAGATTATAGTAAGTCCTTTCTTTCCTGGAATTCAGCTACTGTTAGATGTGGATTCCCATGGTTTTCTGTCATATTCTAGAATAATGTTGATTTTTCATTTCTTTTATTGTTTGCAGTTTTTCATGAAGTAATTTTTAAAATTATATTTTTATAGAATGAAAATATATGAACAATATTCTATGTGTGATCACCTTTATTTCACAAAATAGATAATACACAAATAGGGGATAGGAAGATAAAGACAAATAGGGAATCACTTTAAGTAATACAGTTCAACTATTATGTTACCCTTCAGATCTATTTGAACTTACAAGACCTAAACTCATAGCCCATGCACCCATTCAAGTTCATGAACCCCTTTGAAATCTCTCCACAAATCCAAAAAAAAGGTACATGTAACTTTGCTGCTATGGATATCTCCAAATATCACTTACAGTATCACTACTTAAAATTATTTATTTGATGCACTACTGCATTGCACATGATCACATTCTCCATGTCCATAGATTCATGTAGAACACATCTGCAATATGTATAATGTGATAAGAGCATATCTGTAATTTTTATGGATGACAAAGTGATAGATACTGGTAATACTGCTGTGTGTGTTGCTTGCATTCATAATTGAAGGGAATGCTAAACTTCATTTAGATATCAGACAAAATAGACATGTATCTTTCCCATCCAAGATTATAGTCCCATGACATATTTCCACTAATCCTTCAAGGGATTCATAGGACAAAAATTAGGAACCTCTGATCACAATCTAAAACATATGATTACAAAGAGTCCGGATGACTTCATCAAGAAGAGTTTGTTCTAGAATAACATTAACTACGATTTTTTTAAAAGAAGTTACTAAAATGATTCAATAGAACAGGAAAAAAATTATGCAGGTAGGGCTTACCTAGATTTTGGCAGAATATTTGATGAGGCATTTTTATGGAAAAGTTGGAGATATTTTAGCTAAATAATGATATGATAGATGGATTTGGAACTGGCTTAATGTTTTGACTTAATGAATAGTCTTTTCAGGTTCAGTGTCACATTAACAGGAATTCTACAATGAACTGACATGTATCTGTATTCATCCCTGTACTCCATAATCTTTTTTCGATGATTTGGATAGATGAATAATTTGGAAGACCATCAAATTGTACAGACCATAAAACTGGAAGGAATAGCTAATGTACAGAAGGAGAGACTAAGGATGCAAAAAAACCTCGTTAGACTAGAGCAGTTGTCTGACATGAAATTCAAAAGAGAAGTATAATATCTCACACAAGTTCAAAAAGATAAACTTCACAAGTTCGAATTGGACGCATGTGTTTGGATAAGTTTGAAAACAATCTGGAGTTTTAAGTGGATGAGCACTAAATATAGTCAAATCAATAAGAGTAAATACTGCGATACAACCGCCAAAACAGAAACACAACTTCAGGTTGCATTGAGATGCACAACTTTCAAGAAAAAAAGACTTATACACTCCCTGAACTCTAAGCTTCTTAGACTATTATATCTGCGCTATCTTTAGTTTGGGCCACTCCAGTTTAGACAAGACATTGATTGCTTTCCTTGTTCATTCTTCATCCTCAAAAATGACCAATCATATCATGAGGGCAATGTCTTGCCTTGTGCATGAATTGGATTTAAGTGAGGCAGGCAGAGCAAAGTGATTGGCCTCACTGTCTCCTCTGGAATTATTGGAGTTCAGTGGCAATATAGAAGTCAAGATGTCTGGTGATGGACCAAGATGTAGTGGGTGACCGTGGCCTTTTTAAATTAAGGTCTTTCCCAGGTCTCAGTTCATCTGAGTCAATGGTCACTCAATGAATAAGGGCTAGGTGAGAATCAAGACAAGAGATAGCCTAGTTTGACATCACAAAAAGAATCAGTCTGGGAGATGAAGAACCTCTGAGTTTCTGGCAAGAATAGAAAATAATTGCTATTTACACTTGTGTGTGTGTACACACATATATACCCATACATAGAGATATATAGGTACACACATGTATATATATGTATGTGAGAGCATATTATATATAGATATATGCATTATATATATAATATGTATACATTAATTCATATATGTATGTGTACATGTATACCTATAACAAGGTCAAGAAAACTAAAATAGAAAAATAAAAACTTGAAAATTTAGATTTAATAATCACATGCTTACTGAACTATAAGGTCTAGGGAGCAGGCATAGTATTTTTTATTATTTCTATGTCTCTCCCAACACTTAGCCAAGCGACTTTAAACATAGTAAATTTTCAAAAATTATTTATTAAATTAATGTTGAATATATGAACTATAAAACTGTTTCATATTCGCAAGTACTATTTATCTTATTGGAGATAAAATGTTTCCTCTAACATCCAATAAAGCTTCCCATCAACAAGCACATTGCCATTATCCAAACACAACAATAACTTTGTCAGTTATATATTGAGACATGACAGGGCATATGTCATCCTCAACTCTCACTATGCCTCAAGTAACTGTAGAAATAGAAGACTGAAAAGGAATTTGTTTTTCTTACCAGTGATGCCCCAGTTCTGTGAAGGGTCAGTATGAACTAAAATCCTTTAGTAGAATTGTAAATTGAAAACAGTGAAAGGAAGTGAAATTAAACAATTCCGAGTATATTATGATTTTGGCAATAATAACCTATACTATTCTATACAATTGAATTTATTCCTGACACAATTTTGTTCCTACTTGTCATTACAGTGATTTTTTAAACTAAACTAGCTCCATTTCACTGATTTCAACCATATTTTTTTATTCAAGTTCCCTTCTCATAGTATATTTTTTTCCTCTGAACCTTTGCTCATTTATTCATCTACATCATCCTTTCCTTCCCTTGCCTACAGTTCACAAAGCCTGAAGTTCCCATTGAATGCCTCCCATTATTTAAAGCCTTGCTCACATTCTACCTTCTCCATGAAGTTTTCCCAGTTTCTCCCTTCAGGTAACATAATATTGTGCCTAATCTAGATACTCATCTCATTTAATCTCTGTCATCATAAGGAAGGGAGTAGAAACTTGATATAGAAGACAGAGAACCAGAGAAGGTTTCCAAATCAGGACCACCTATGACCCATACTAGTCAGTGACCCTAAAGCTTAGATCACTCTCAATGCTCCTTGCATATTGTAGAAAAGTTACTAACCTATGGGTAGAAAGAGTTTTCTCACCTGGGAGCTCATTATCTCAAATCATCCCTCCAGTTCCTATTAAAAAATCATCACGAAAGCTAGCATTTATATATCCTCCACCATGTGCCATACACTTACACTAGGGACATAGCAAATATTATCTCCTTTGATCTTTACAATGACCCTGGGAGGTAGTAGGTTCTATTATTC
>JAQQSK010007816.1:0-13802 GCA_028658325.1 Potorous gilbertii | reverse complement strand
GTGAGTCTGTGGGTGGTGGGACCTTCGCGCCGCCCGGAGATTCAGGTCCCTGCCGCCTGTTGGGCTCTGCTCGCTCCTCTCAGTGCTGCGTGGCCCGGGCGGGGGAGGGGAGCGCTCGGCAGAACAGGACTCGGCTCCCGTCTGGGGTACCTTTGTGGTCGGTTTTTCAGGACTCTGCAACGGAAATCTCCTTCACTGTGTTGCTGCGCGGCTTCCACTGTTCCAGAATTTGTCAGGAGTTCTTTTTACAGGAAATCTATGGGCTGTGGGTTCGGACCTAGCATAGGTGAGTCTTTCTACTCTGCCATCTTGGCTCCGCCCCGGCTTTTTCAACCTCCTTTCCCAATTGAGTTAGCCTATTTTTCAAGGTGTTATTTTCTTCAGCATTTTTTTGGGTCTTCTTTAGCAAGGTGTTGACCCGTTTTTTATGCTTTTCTTCATCTCTCTTATTTCTCTTCCCAGTATTTCCTCCACCTGTCTAACTTGATTTGCAAAATCCTTTTTGAGTTCTTCCATGGTCTGAGCCCATTGGATATCTATTTCAGATGTTTGGGATTCAGAGGCCTTGACTTCTATTTCTTTACCTTATGGTAAGCATTTTTCTTCCTCATCAGAATGGAATGGGGCTAACATCTGTTCCCCAAGAAAGTAACCTTCTATATCTTTTGTTTTCCCTTTTCTAGGCATTTTTCCAGCCAGTTACTTGACTTCTGAGATTCCTCTCCATCCCTGCCCAGATCTGCCCAACTGGTGCTTGGGGTCTGAGATTCAAATGCTGCTCCCCAGCCTCAGGGCTTTCAGTGGTGGGCCGGGCTGCTATTCAGGGTAAGATTTCATTCAGGTTCTCAGGTAGGGGCAAGGCTGCCTCCCAGGCTGAGTTCCCTCATGGGCTTTATGCAGAGACCTTGTGCAGCTGCCCCCAGGGGGCCTGAGTTATGGAGACACCCTGCTCCCCTCTCTGTCCACCAAACAGTCTCTCTCACTGACCTATCCGCCTGTGGGTTTAGGGACCTTCGTGGCCACTGGAGATTCTGTCCCTGAGTTCTTCTCGAATCTGCTCCTCTTGGTGCCACATGACTAAGGCAGGGGTCTGCTCCACTCTGGTCCCCTCCACTATGGACATTTGTTGAGGGTTTTTCAGGTCTTTCTGGAACAGAAATCTCCTCCCCTCCATTGTTCTGTGGCTTCCACCACTCCAGAATTTGTTAGGAGTTCATCTTTGCAGATATTTTCTAAGCTGTGGTTTTGCAGCTAGCATATGTGTGTCTTTCTACTCTGCCATCTTGGCTCTGCCACCCATTCCAATATCTTTAAGGAGAAAATCCAGAATTGGTTCAGGAAGAGTCAGACATGACTGAAACAAATCAACAACAACAATATACCAAATACTGTATTAAGCACAGGGCATACAAAGAAAGATAAAATTATCATCCATGCCTTCAAAAAGCTTACATTCTAATTGGAATTATCATGTACAAATAACTACATATGACATTTATAGTGAAACTGGAAAATAATCTCAGAGGGAAAGCACTAGTAGCGGAAGTGGGAGGTTGTCGTATTGATTCTTCACTTTCGAGGAAGATCAGAGAATGATGACATCCCCTTGACTTTGTTTTTAGTGAGGGAGACCTGTACAAGGTCACCAGTCTCACTTTCTCCTTCTGAGTCATCTGTAGCCAGTGACCAGATATTCATCAGGATGAATGGAGATAATCCAGGATGCAATGCAAGACTTTGGTCTTTTTTAGGCTAAGGCTTTTTCAGGCACTCACTTAGAGAGAGGTAATGTCAATTCAGTGAATAGACCTCTTTAAGAACTAGTCAGGTAATGGCTTCTGGAATAAGCAGAAGAAAAAAATAATTAAAACAAGCTGGAAGGAAAAGGGAAACAATTGTTCTTGATAATCATTGTAAACCAAGAGGGTCCAGAGAAGAGTCATTAGGTGGAGCTTTGGAGGGACCTATTGTTGTCCAATCTGTGGACCTCACAATGTACTGTGTTTAAGATCTGGAGAAAGAAAGAAAGAGAAAGAAAGAAAGGAAGGAAGAAAGAAAGAGAGAGAGAGAGAGAAAGAAAGAAAGAAAGAAAGAAAGAAAGAAAGAAAGAAAGAAAGAAGGAAAGAAAGAAAGAAAGAAAAAGAGAGACAGAGAGAGAGACAGTCGACTTGCATCTGAGTCCCTAAGGAGGACAGGAAAAACAAGACAGAGGTAAGTGAATGCATTCCAGGTGTAGAGGAAAGCCAGTGAAAAGGCCCAGAGCAAGAGATGAATAATGTTGTGAAATGAACAACAAAGGATTCTGCATAGTTCTGTGCTAGAATATACAAAGCAAAGCAGTGTTAAAGGATTGGAAAAGTAGGAAGATGACAAATTATGGATGATTTTAAATGTCAAGTTGAACATTTTATATTTGAACCTGGATGCAATTGAGAGCCAGTGAAGTTTATTAAATGGAGGAAGTGACATTTTGAGATCTAATCATTAGAAAACCTACTTTAGTAGCTAAGCAGGAGATTTATTGGAATGGGGAGAGGGCTGAGGTTGGAACGCTTAAAAGAGGTGGTTTAAATGGTATATATGAAAAATGATGAGGGCTTGCAGAGGGGTGTTTCGGTGAGTAGAGAGAAGGAGACAGAAATGACACTCATGAAGGAAGAAATGATAAGATTTGTCACCAAATTGGATATGTAGGGGAAATGAAAGAGAAGAACCTAGAATTAGGCTAAAGTTATAAGTCTAGGTGACTAGGATGATTATGAGGCCTCAAATTAAAATGTGGGGAGCATTGGGAAGATTGAGATAATAAGTTCTGCTTTGGATATATGATATTGAGATGCCAGTGGGAAATTGTTTGAAATGTCCAAAACACAGTTTGAAGGTGAGACTGTATTTCAGCAGAGAGATAAGCTTTAGATATATACATATGGTAATTGTCTCTATAGAGTTGATAATTGATCCTCTGAGATTTAATGAGATCATCAAGTGAAAAAATATAAAAGGAGAAAATTAGGATAAGAAGAGCTCCTTGAGGGAAATAAGGAATTGATAGACATTTCCTGGATGAAAATCTAGCGCAGGAGATTGAGAATGAACAATAAGACACTTAGGAGGAAACCCTACAAAGGACAGTGTCATGAAAACATGTTTAGGAGAGAATATTCGTGAGGAGAAGATGATGAAGTTTCTAATGTTTCAGAGAGATTAAGGATGAAGACTGAGAAAAATTCCGTTAAATATGGCAATTACTAGTTCATTAGGAACTTTGGTGACAGAAGATTCAGCTGAATAATAAGATCAGAAAGTGGATTTCAGACGATTTGAAAAAGTCAAAAGAGACTCAATGAGTTTATTTAAGTAAAGGAGTAGAGACATAGAAAGATAATCACCAGGGGCAGTCAGATTATGAAGTGTTATTATGTTTCATTTGAATCCTATTCTTTCTTAAAAGTTCAGCCTTATCCTCTATGAAGCATTGTTGAACTACATTAAGTGAATCACTGTCCTTTGAATTATGGCATTAAACAAGCATACAAATTCGAACAATTCATTCAATTTTCGAATAGACAGCCTTCTCTTTATTCTCTTTGCCCAGCTGTACTATATTTTCTTTTAGGGTAGATCTTATAGGATCATAGTTTTAGAGTTGGAAGAAATCTCAGAAGTCATATTAACAATAGTTATAATTAATAACATTAATTAGTCTGCATCTTAATTTTACAGATAAGGAAACTAAGGCAGATAAAGGGACTTGTCTAAAATACAACAATTACTAAGTGTCAAAAATAGATTTTGATTCCAGTTACCTTGGTTCCAAAGCCAATGGTCTTTCCACTGTAACTATATTACCCTCTTATCGTAGTATACATATAGGTGTGTGTATTTAAGTAATGAGATCTCTATATCTATATGTAAGTATATATGTATATATATGTATACACACACACACACACACACACACACACACACATATATATATATATATATATATATATACATATGTGCATGTTTGTGCATTTGTATATATGTATATATTCTGTTTGTTGTCTTGTATAGTATTGAAAAGCCTGATGAAATCTCATTAATTAGTATTAGAGATGGGTGAAACCTTAGATCTAGTTCTCATTCCTGAGCTCATTTTAGCAAGAAAGGGGCCTATCCAGAAGAGTAAGTTGTGCAACATTTAAATCACCCAACTTTTATTACAACTTTATTGGGTTCAGTTCATTTCCCTAAATTATGGGAGAGAAAAGAAGTTTAGATAACAACGCTACAATTTTTATGGACTTTGTGGTATATGAAATGCAATGTGCTCAAATGGTTATTATATACAACATTCATAATAAATGTCCTATAGGTGTAAATAAAGTGACACATGAGATTTGCTAAGGAAAGTTGATATTGAGAAGGGGAAAAGAGGGGTCAGGAAAGATTTTGTGGAAGAAGTCTAATTGAAGTTGAATTTCAAAAGGTGACTAAGAATTCCATAGACTAAAAGAAAGAGGAACCCCATTTCAAGCACAGGAAATATTTCAAGTTGGAGGCAGGCCATGATGAAGGAGAAGTCCCTTATGATATTCTAATACATACATGGGTTGTAGCATAACAGGGTAGTGGGATGTGGAGGACCTCAAATGTCAGGCAGAGGACGTTGATTATCAGGGAAGGTAATTGAACATATCTTACAGGGGATAGGGAGACACTGAACATTTGTGAGTTTAGTAGAGTTTTGCATCTACTTGCATCTGCACATAGAACATTTTCCTGGCAACTTTATGGAAGATGAAATGGAAGGGAGATACCTGCTAGAAAGAAAATGAGTGGTATTGAGGACCCACATTTAAATAGTAGCATTTCATAACTGGTTAATGACACAGTTGAGATTAGGTCCCTATCTCCTGACTCTTAGTCAAATAATTTTTCCTTGATTGACGTACTGAGAATCACTCAAATATATTAGATTGACTCAGTGCCATGCTAGTATTCTGTAAGGGAACATGTACTACATTGCATGGTTCATTCATTCATCCATTCAGCAGCAGCAGCAGTAGCAGCCACTGCATTTTGCAGGTTTTCTTTCTCCGTGTCGTTTAATAGAAAAAGTCAAAATTTGAAGATGAGAGTTGAGACACTTTCCAAAGGCTCAGTTCACTGCTGATTTGGTTACTTGAAACTGCTTCACTGTGGATATGGGGAAAGCAGAGGTCCATCTATGATGGAAAGGAATCGATGAAGACATTATGAGACCTTTTCCCAAGGTGGAATTATGTAAGCAAAGCTCAAGTCAAAAAAAAAAAAGGATTGTTTATCTCTCTCAATAATACTGATGGTAGATTCTGCTTATGTTGGCCAAGTGTCTACGTCTCCTTTTAGGAGGAAAACCAGTGAATGGCATTATCATAGGTTCAAGAGTTCCTTTCTACTTGTATCCTTATTTCTTGGTCTCATTCTAGCTGTGAATATACTGCCACCTCATGGACTGCCATAGACTGAATTAAAGGATGTGCAAGATCAAAGTAGTGTAATTATGCAAATTTTGCCCTGAAGGGATCTGTTGTCCAGAGCAAACTAAATAATCAGAGATTGCCAATAAGAGTTTTAAGATAGACTTATTGCTGCATGCAAAATAATGAGAATATCATTGGTAGCATAATTCTAACTTAGCCTATTGTTCATCTTTCTGCTTGTAGGACCTCTTTTCAATGCCTCTAGGTAAAGAAAGGACCTTGACCACACAATTTAAATATTAAAGACAGTCAGAATAATGCAGTAAATCCCTGTGCATATCAATATCAGTACAATTTTTTTCTTCTTTACAATATCTTTGTATGCTTTCAACAGTCAACATCACTTCAACTGGAAGGAATCAAATTAATTAATTTGACTAAGGCAGCTTTTTCAAGAGTACAAATCTATGAAAGCACTGGGGGAAACAAAGAATATTTAAAGCTTGTGTAGACTCCAGGCTTCACCTGCCCCAAGGGAACTTATTTCCACTTTATCTCTGCAGTGCTCAAAATAATGTGAATGACACAGAGTTTTTTAAAAAATGGATCAGAGAAGGGCAGACATTCTTCATCATGTGCATTTGTATAGCATCTCTTGTCCCCAAACATTTTCTTGTATTTTTCAATTTCAAAATGGCACCCTTTGTCTTTGGAGCCAGCACTTTTTCCTTTACTAGCCCATTTTTCCAATAAATTAAGACATTCAATAAAGAAAAACTTATGAATTACCCACTGTGTGTATAAAATTGTATTAGGTGTTAGGAATTCATAAAGAAAGAACGGAACAATTCCTGCCTCCAAGGAGCTTTCATTCTATGGGAGAGATAATATGTGCATATACAATCATATAGAGATTAAATAAAAATCAACATTAGGTAATTAATATCCAATGCTCGTTGCTATTCAAACAAAGGTTCCTTCCTGTTCCCTTTTTGCTCAAACTAATTAAATGTACTCTCTACACTAAATATCATATTAATCAATTAAATGTCGATAAGAATAATTTGCTGTGATCTTATTTCTCCCAGGGATATTTTCAATGTAAGCCATGCAGCTAATGTCTGATTGTGGATAAAAGGGGTTAGTGCAGGTAAAGTTGCACTTTTGAAAATAAATCTAATTTGGGGAAGATGACTCAGAAAAATTAGAAGGCTTTTTTGTTTTCTTTTATTTCACTGAGAATAAAATAAATACAATACATCTAGGTAACAATTAGTAAGAATAATGAATTTTTGACGTGATCTTATTGTTCACATTTGTACCTTACATTTCTATTGATCTTGAACCAATGACCATATTTGGACATAATTATAACTTCAAATAGTATAAATTTGAATACATTTAGTCACTTCATTGATTCTTTATTTTTACTCATTGCTTCCTAGCTTGTCAGATATTGGAAAGATAGGACTTTCTGTCCAAATTTCTTTCAGCAGAAAATGGAGTATACTGGCTCTTATGCTAAAGGAAATGCTCTCAGTGAATTACAGGGACTAGATACAGGCTTCCAGATTCTAATACTAATAAAAAATACAATTCTGTGGACCTGTTCCTCACAGAAGAATGTATACTATAGGCAAGGATAAATTAAGATGAAGGAATAATATTATTTAATGTGACAACAAAAAAATGTTTCAATTGTTAGGATTCTTATGTATCATTTCCCTTTGCTAGTTCATTCAATTTGAATGGGAGGACACCACAAACTATTTGTTATTGGGGTAAATGTGAAACCAGGGTAGTAAGATATCTAAATTACTTCCTCATTTCTGTACAGGAGTCTCAAAATAATCTCAATTCTGCTGTTATTGAATAAAAAATATTCAAAGTAATATTAGTTCTGCAATAGATGCTGGAATGGAGGGGATTATATAATCTCTGATGTCAAGGAATCTATAAGCTATGAGAGAGGGAAGATAATTGTAGCACTATACAAGGTGATGTGTAATAGGTCAAATGAAATTTACAGTTAAAGTGCTCTAGGAAAATTAATGAAGAAGGGAATAGTTTGAGTGGAGAGAATCAAGGTTACCTTCAGAAGTTGTCTGTGCCTGGGCGTTGAGAAATGGAATGGTGTCATTAGGCTGAGATGAAAAGGGTATAGGTTCTAGGTACAGGATGGACAATGCTATATTACACAGACATTGAATAGAACAAAGAGGGAAGAAACGTTAGAGAACTGGAATGACTGAGTTAAAAAAAAAAAACTTTGTTTCAGAAAAATGGTCGAAAATCCGAGTAATCTGGAATAGTAGAAATATATAAGAACAAAAATGAAGAAAGTAGATACCATAGAGCTTGACCCTATTTGGGCATATTGAATACACATGAGAGGGGAAGAAAACTTGAAAAGTACTTATGGCTCCTTCCTGGAAGCTGTACCCTTTCTTTGAAGGATTCCTCATGAATAGAAGTGAATTACTATTACACATTTTTAATTAAGATAATTCATTTTCAGTGATAAAATATTATTTTCTTTCCTTCTCTTCTCAATTCTCATTAAACCTATGACAAACAAATACAAATGTCTTGTTCATGTTGACAATGTTCAAAAATGTATGTCTTATTTTGTAACTAGAGTTCATCATCTCTCTGTCAGAAGACAAGTAGGAGGTTTCACTGGTCCTCGGGAATCATAATTATAAATACATTGATAAATATGGCCATTTTTTACTTGCCCCATGGGGATGGGGCTGACATCGCCTATGTAATTTGACTCTTGGATTTTATTCATTTTTCTCCTTGTCTTTTGAAATGTGGTTCCCAAACTCTAGGGCTTATGCCATATTGTGCTGTTTCTTCTTCCTCTATCACAAATTCGAGAATAGAGTTTTTACTTTCCCCTGAACTCCCACTCTAGTTAATGCTTCCTCTCGGTTAGTGAAGATTTCTTTCAATTTTTCCCTGTTAGTTCTTCTACATTTTAATGGATTAAATTATCACAAAGCCAAGCCATCGAGTTATTAGAGTTATTATTTGCTCTGCTTTTCACATAGAGAGATAGCTGGAGTAGATCTCAGGATAATTCAAGTCTTCCATCACTAATAGAACAGGTCTTTGTGCAAACCTTGTGGTATGTTTCCTCTAGTTTTCATCTATTTTCCATTTGTGTCTGGGTGGTCATAATGTATTTCAATGAAAATAATTTCTGTCTCTCCTGTAACTTTCACCAAGACACTCTGAATTATATTTCATGTTGGAGTTTATCAAGTTGATAACTTTTTAAAATACCACATAGTGCCTGTTTATTTTTGCCTATCCTCTTTCTCTTGAATAAGGTATACCTAGGTATAGACATAAGTTTCAGTCTACAAAGTCTCAGTGACATCTGTGAAGTCAAATTATTCACCCTTTGGTTCTCTAGTTTCTTTGTTTGTTACCCAAACTTTGAATATTTCTTTAACTGTGGCTGTGGATCTTACTTCCTTTCTTGATTTTTTTTTCACTTATGAATTCGAAAATTTTTTTTTCAATTGTTCCTTTTGTGGTGGAGGGATACTGAGTGTACAGTATCAAATTTTAGGGATAGTCAAAATCAATTTTTGTATAAAACCAAGAATCTTTTAGCCCTATATTGTAAGCAGAAGCCTGGAAATCCAGAGCCTATTTTTAAATAAAATATAAATAAATAAATTCTATTAGGAGGCAAATATTTTTTCATGTATTATGTGTGTGTATTCACTATTCCTTGTTTTAAATGTGCAGCGATGAGGAAAACAGAATCTATTCTCTGGTGACTTTCAGTATCTTTTCCAAAAGTTGATAACCATTAGCAATAATTTTTAGTTTCTTTCTAGTCTTGTTATTTGCAATCTCACAAATTACCAAAAGTTGAGAGTTGTCATCTCTTTTGTTCATTCTTGGATAATTCTCTGTTATTGTTTGTATATATGCCTTAGGATGCATATCAGTTAGAAAAATAGTCAATTTGAAAAATAGTTGCCTCAATAAAACTGAGTAAAGTATAATGAATACCACTACTCTTTCTTCTTCCTCTGACCCTTAGGGGAACATTTCTTCCCTGATAGCTTCTATAGAGGTTCTATTATATTATTCTTGTTGCAGACAAGCAATTTCTTCTTCCTAAACACATTGAACTAAACTCTTCAGGAATAGACTCAAATGTGATTAGAAACTGCAATTGGATAGCTATCTATTTTTCTCCCTTTTTTTCTGTGAACACTTCCATTATTTATAATCCTGATCACTGTTGTCTCTCTACCACAATACTAGGTCACTTCTCCTCTTTCTATGGCATTCTTCACCTCCACACACAGCCCACTCTTCTCCTTGGCAATCCTTAATTTTCTCTAACAAGTTGAAATATGGAATCACATTTTCTGAACCCACTCAATTTTTCCTCTAGAATAAATAATAGCCTATATTTGGAACACAGATTGTGGTCATTTTTCTATGGTCAAAAAACAAACATCACACACTCCTCAAACCACTATACCGTATTTTATCTTCTCCATGTTTGTGAATTTTCAAACTATTTCTTGAAATTCTACTCACATCTCAATATTACACTTGGTTTAAGGTTTATTTTGTAGATAATTATCAATTCCTAATAATTTGAAAATGACTCTAATTTCTTTCTGTTACTTCAACAACTTCATTGCCTTTGACTGCACTTACCTCTCTAGTCAGCCCTGAAGCAGCCATTTTTTTTCCACAAATTTTTCCCACTCATTAATTTATCTGCTCAATTTGTTTAACACTTTGTGTAAACAACTTATCTTGACAGTAATCTTCTGTTTATCCTTCTTGAATCCATCTCCACTTATTATACTCTGTAACTCACCCTAATCATTTTATACCATCCATGATCCTGGTTCTCCTAAATACAACTTAGAAGAAAAAAAATTGTACTAATATATAGGCCTGGAGATAATTTTCCAAATTTTCTCCAATTTACTTCAATCATTGCCTAATATCTTAACCCCTGACCTACTTCACTATTTTAAACACCATCCTATTGGATGTGTGTGTCTCCTCCTCAATCTTTTCCAACTCAAATATTTATTTCTGTTTTCTCCTTCTCCTTCATCCGCAACTTTCTCTCTGGGAAGGTGGAAATATAAATCATAACAAGGATATAAGAAAAGATGACAAATTAGCACAATCAATATTTGAGAGAGAGAGTACAATAAAGGACAAACTAACACATTACTTTTCAAGCTTTGGTTCAACCCATTCTGAAAAATAGTCTAATTATGCAAAAAACAGTTTTAATTATGCAAGAAATAATTTTAGTTATACAGAGCTTAAACATACAAAAATAATGCAAAGAAGTCATTCCCCATTTAATGATCGCTAGTGATAGCAATGAATGAGAGACATAATAGAGGCCATTAATTGGGGAATGGGGAATGTTGAAGAAGATGCATATTTGGCTATTACTGTGAGCTTATAAATGATTAATATGTTTAATAAAAAAAGTAGGAAGACTACATGAAATAACGCAAAATGAAGTATACCAGACCTGGAAAACCTTGTGCATGATTATGAGAACAATGTAATTGAAAGAGAACCATTTAAAAAATAAGTGAATTTGAATGACATAGAATAAAATTGTTTGTTTGTTTTATAAACTTTTTCTTCTGTCTCTTTTTATTCTTTATTATAAAGGATAGCTTATTGACATAGAGAGGGGAAAGAAAAGTTATTATAAAATGGGAACACACATTTGTCTTAAAAAAACAACTTTGCCATATCATTTACTTCCAGACCTAATCACTAGATTTATTAACTTCTGAGTTACTTTTTCAACTTCCTCAATAATTAAGGCATCTGACTCACAGTTTTATTCTTCTTACTATTCTCATTTAAATGTCAGGATATAAAAATCTGTATGAGATCGAATTAAAAATAAACTCTGGAATTAGAGGACACTGTAAGTGTTAAATATTGGTAGATGAAAACTGACTTAACCTCTGCACTCAAGGAATTTTCTATCCCTAGAGTTTAATAAGATTTGAACACAGATAAATAAGACACTTTATCGATTCTATTATTTCAAATGTATCCTTAAAATCTTATCAGATACAAAAATGAAAAAACACCATATGGTAAATTATTATGATACTTACGTTACCTATGATTAAAAAGAATTGTCAACAAGTTAGGAACATTTTAAAATAAATTAGAGTACATTAATTTAATGAATCTACACAATGCAATTATGATTATAAAGTTTCAGAAATACAGAAAAATCTGCTAAGATTTTTATAAAATGTGTATCGAAGAAAAGAACCAGAATAGCGGATCAAACATTAACTATGACCAAGTAAGAGGGGAAACAAATTAAAATAAATTGGGGGAAAATAATCCTCATGGAGGCTTGGAGGAAGTGACTGAAAGTCTGTTGTGATGTCTTATGCATTGAAATTAATGAATTTTCTTTAGCAGGACGGCAAAATAAAGGCAGAACTGGTCTGATCCAAGAAGATGGAGAAAATGGCCCCATATCTACTACATACTAGCTGTGTAGATCTGGAAAAAGCATTTAGTTTATCCCTGTGCTAAATTATTCTTTATAACTATTAGTTGTGATAATGGGAAGAGTCAGTTTTGGTTTGGAGAATTCTATTACCAGGAATTCCTCTGTATCTTAGTAGGTTCATTTTTTCCTTTTCTTTTATTAAGTGAATAATTCATCACTTTGCAATCAACTTGCTTATATACTTCACTGATATTTCCTTGGTTGTCCTGGAAAGGGATGAAGAGTCCAAGATTGCTTTCATACCATGTAAAGGCCTTGAAGACTTTAGTGGAAAACTAATCTGTAAGTTTCTAAGGTTTTTTAAAGTCTTTCCTCAAAAGTATCCTGTGACGTGAGTGAAAAAATAATTATTCTGCCTATTTCAAAAATTAGCAAACTTAAACTGAGAGAGAGAGAGAGAGAGAGAGAGAGAGAGAGAAGGGAGAGGGAGAGAGAGAGAGGAAGAGAGAGAGAGAGAGAGAGAGAGAGAGAGAGAGAGAGAGATTCCCTAAGGTTACAGAGACAGTAAAGTCAGATTATTAACCCATCTTCTTTTTTTTAAATGAAATAAATTTATTTATTTAACTTTTTACATTCATTTTCACAAGATTTTGGGTTCCAAAATTTTCTCCCCATTTGTACCCTTCCCCCTCCCCAGTATAATGAGCATTCTAATTCCCCCAATCACCAATCTGCCCTCTCTTCTTTCATCCCTCCCCTCAATTACACATCTTCGTTTTTGTCCTGTAGGGCCAGATAACTTTCTATTCCCCATTACCTATATTGCTTATTTCCTAGTAGCAAGAACAATACTCAACAGTAGTTCCTAAAACTTTGAGTTCCAAATTCTCCCCATCCCTCGCTCCCCACCCATTCCCTTTGGGAAAGCAGGCAATTATAGGCCACATCTGTGTAGTTTTGCAAGTGACTTCCATAATAGTTGTGTTGTGAAAGACTAACTGTATTTTCCTCCATCCTATGCTGCCCCCCATTGTTGCTATTCTCTCTTTTGATCCTGTCCCTCCCCGAGTGTTGACTTCAAATTGCTCCCTCCTCCCATTGCCTTCCCTTCCATCATCCCCCCCTATCCTGCTTATCTCCTTCTCTCCCACTTTGCTGTATTGTAAGATAGGTTTTCATACCAAAATGAGTGTGCATTTTATTCCTTCCATTAGTCGAATATGATGAGAGTAAACTTCATGGTTTTTTTCTCAGCTCTCCTCTTTTTTCCTCCACTAAAAAGTCTCCTGCTTACCTCTTCTATAAGAGATAATTTACCCCATTCCATTTCACCCTCTCTCCTCCCACTACATTTCTCTCTCACCGTTTACCTTGATTTCTTTTAAAATATGATCCCATCCTATTCAATACACTCTGTGCTCTCTATCTCCATGTGTGTATGTGTGCGTGCGCACGTGTGTACGTGTATGTGCGTGTATGTGTGTGTATTTGTGTGTGTAATCCCACCAACTACCCAGACACTGAAAAATTTCAGGAGTTACAAATATTGTCTTTCTATATATGAATGTAAACAGTTCAACTTTGGTAAGTCCCTTGTGACTTCTTGCTGTTTACTTTTTCATGCTTCTTCTCATTCTTGTGTTTGAAAGTCAAATTTTCTTTTCAGCTCTGGTCTTTTCATCAAGAATACTTGAAAGTCCTCAATTTCATTGAAATACCATATTTTCCCCTGAAGTATTATACTCAGTTTTGCTGGGTAGGTGATTCTTGGTTTTAGACCTAATTCCTTTGCCTTCTGGAATATCTTATTCCACGCCCTTCAATCCCTTAATGTAGAAGCTGCTAGATCT
>JAQQSK010007815.1:0-13802 GCA_028658325.1 Potorous gilbertii | reverse complement strand
GGGAGCAATTTGAAGTCAACACTCGGGGAGGGACAGGATCAAAAGAGAGAATAGAAACCATAGGGAGCAGGATAGGATGGAGGGAAATATAGTTAAGTCTTACACAACACGACTATTATGGAAGTCACTTGCAAAACTACACAGATATGGCCTATATTGAATTGCCTGCCTTCCCAAAGGGAATGGGTGAGGAGGGAGGGATGGGGAGAAGTTGGAACTCAAAGTTTTAGGAACAGCTGTTGACTATTGTTCTTGGTTCTAGGAAACAAGAAGCACAGGTAATGGGGAATAGAAAGTTATCTGGCCCTACAGGACAAAAGAGAAGATGGGGACAAGAAAAGGGAGGGATGATAGAAGAGAGGGCAGATTGGTGGAAAATTAGAATGCGCAGTGTACTGGGGTGGGGGGAGGGGACAAATGGGGAGAAAATTTTGGAACCCAAAATCTTGTGAAA
This sequence comes from Potorous gilbertii, assembly GCA_028658325.1. NCBI lineage: Eukaryota > Metazoa > Chordata > Mammalia > Diprotodontia > Potoroidae > Potorous > Potorous gilbertii. The sequence continues at coordinate 13,348 of JAQQSK010007815.1, read as the reverse complement.
ATGAATGTAAAAAGTTAAATAAATAAATTTATATTAAAAAAAATACCATATCAGGAGCACTGCATTCAGGAGTGTGCCACATTTTAGTAAGGATGTTGAAAAGCTGGAGGATGTCAAGAAGAAAATTGCCCAGATGGCAGAGATAAGGTACCAAGCTACGCAAGGGGTCAGTTGAAGGAATTGGAAATGTTTAACCTAAGGAAAAGAAGACATAAGGGGATATATTTTAAGTAATGAAGAATTTAAGTAATTTTGAGTATTTTAAGGTTTGTCAGGGATAAGGGATTTGATTTTACCTGAAGGAGCCTTCCTCGGAATGTGGCTCAAATAGATTTCAGATGCCATTTAATTTGATCCTTATCTAGCCCCTCATTTATGGATGAGAAAATGGAGGCCCTTGCCCAAGGTCACACAAGCAGTAAGAGTTAGAGGTGAGATTTTGCTCCCCTTGACCTCCAAGGATACCACTAGGAGGAGAGAGAAGGAGCTTCAAAGAACAGGACTTAGGTTCAAGGTAAGGAAACATCTTAATGATTAAAGCAAGGCAAAAGTGAAATGGGCTGCCTTCGGAGGTAATGGACATACAACCCCCATCCCAATACAATTCCCAGTGTTTCCATAAGTGCTTTTAAGGTTTACAAAGCATTTTGTTTAAAAATAAGTCCTATAAGGCAGGCAATAGCATTATTAGGATACCCCTTTCCCAGATGGGGAGGCTGAGGCTCAGAGAAAAGAATGGTCTCTCCCAGAATTACACACAGTTACTGAATGTCAGAGGAAAGGCTCTCATCCCCACAGAGCAAAGAAGACTTGTTGAAGACTTGAGTTTATTAGAAGTGTCACCTTTCCATGGGGAATTGCTGACAGAAGGAGCTGAGGGACTGGAAGCAGAAAAGACCTTCCACAGGGAAAGAAAGCCTTGGGACAGGAGTCACTCAGGCTTGCCTTAAATATTCAAGGGCTTGGTAATGACCTTTCACCCACCTCTGTTTTCTCACTTATGCCCCCAGAGTTTCACACCGCTGACTTCCCTTTAGTCCCTCCAGCTCCACAATCCTGTTGGTTGCCATAGTAACCAATCCTCCAATCATCGACCATCCAGTTCTTGGCAGAAATCCAAAAGCTGCTCTGTGGGAGAAGAACAGGGTTCCATAGGGATGGTCCAGTGCCTAGTGTCTCCCCCCTACTCTCTCCCAAACCTCTCTCAGCTAGATCGACTCTATTGATCAGCACTCCCTAGGAATCCCACAGCAGGGTCTCCATTAGCCAAAGTTAAATATTTTAATAACAATCCCAGGTGACATTCAAAGTTTACAAAAGTGCTTTACTTCACAACAATCCTGGGACACAGGTGTTATTTATGATATTTACCCATTTCAGAAATGAGGAAATGGAGGCTCAGAATAATTATCTTACTTGATCATACAGCTAGTAGGAGATGGGATTTTAATTCGTGTCTTTCCTGTAGCAAACTGACTCCCATCTGCCCTTTCTGAGAAGATGCTGGGGAGTGAGCATATATATTATTGAACAGTCATGTTGGCTAGACTCTGGGTCATCACCCTCATACCTCCACCACCTTAACCCTTTGGCATATCACAATCTCCTGACCAAAGTACCCTGTAAAATACTTTTACTGAGATAAGCTACTGTTAGGGTCATTTATGAAATCATGTTTATGGTTCAATGTCCTCTTTGTTGCTGTTGTTTTAAAATCATAAAAAGCTTCTTAGTACTGAGAGTTAGACCAGACTATAGCTGAGTAAGATGGGGTCAAAACTAGCCAGTTGCTACCACAACAGGTTTCAGATTTACAACAGTCTTTGGACCAGGCAAACTGTGCATCTCTGATTGCTTCCTAATTTCCCTTTCTGTGACATTTCCCTGACATGTGGAACGTGGAAATCTTCTTCCCTCTGTAACTAGATCCCTACTCCACCGTCAGGGTTCCTCCACCCCTGACAAGAGAGAATAGGTAAACTCTCAGAAGGTATTGAGGACCCAACCATAGCTGATGCTGTGATAGCAAGCTATCATTGCCCAGTCCTTTGGTATCTTCTCTGCTTAAAAGCTAAAGTAGTTTACAGCCCAGGCCAATACATAAAGATGTCCCTGGAGTCACAAACACAAAGGGGGAGCCATCTAGTTAAACTAAACTCCCCAGGATTGTATTGCCCTGAAATTACAAGGCTCCCATGTTCTCTCTTCCTCCCATACAGTACAATGGGGTAACACAACATCAATCCTGGGGCCTGATCTAGCCTTACTTTTCTTTGCTGCCTATAAGAACCCTCAAGAGGAGAGGTGGGGACACACTCCTTAGGGATCATGATAGCAGCTATTGCCTTTGGGTCTCATAGATCAAATGCTGCAACTCACTGATTTGGGTAGCCCTAATGCCTTTGGACCTCTTGCATAACTAGCATTTTTATCAGTCGCCTTTGGGAACTACTGGGTTTCACCACCTCTTCTGTTTATCTGATCTGATCTGATCTCAGCTTTTGCCACCTAGTTCCTTCCAGCCACCAAGCCTGCTTGCTTTGTCCTAGGTCAATTAGTAACACCCTGGCCCCATTCCTTCCATCCTCTCATAGGAAGGGAAGACCTCAGCTTTACCTGACTCACCTGGTTCAATTGGCCAACAATTCTGAGCCCAAGGTCTCAATTATAATTATAGAACCTAGGATCTCCAAGTTGAAAGGGAGTGTCTCAGATGTCATATCTATCTATTTATCTATCTGTCTGTCTATGTATATTTACACACATATATACATATATGTATGGTATATGCACACATGTATGTGTGTATGTACACATGTGTGTATAGGTGTGTGTCTTCTTCCCCATTAATATTTAAACCCCTTAATGGTCTTTATTTTGTATCTCCAGCCTTAGCCCAGTGTCTGGCACATAGTAAACACTTGATTAATGCTTGTTGATTGACTAATTGAGCCGAAACTTGAAGGAAGAGAATTCCGAAAGGCAGAACATGGGCCATAGTGTGTTAGTGCTGTCCACAGAGTTTTCTCAGTAAAGCAAAGACACTGGGGTGGTCTGCCATTTACTTCTCCAGTGGATTAAGGCATACAGGTGTTGTGTGATTTACCTAGGGTCATACAGCTACTAAATGTCTAAGGCTAGGTTTCAACTCAGGTCTTCCTTATCCAGGCCCAGTGCTCTGTCCATTGAACTACCTAGCTGTCTCAGGCTAACCCCTAGGATCAAACATCAACTACTCTAACATTAAAATCTATTCATAACCTGGCCATTTCTAACCTTTCCAGTCTTCTTACAAATCAAGTCCTTCCCCAAACTCTAGCATCTAGACAAATGTATGACACTCCATCTCTCAACACTGTGCCATCCTTCATGCCTGAAATATCCTTCTTCCTTACTTGTACCTCTTGAAATCCCTAGTTTTCTGAAAGACTCAGCCCAAGGGACAGCTTGGATATGGTCTTTCCCAATGACTCCTCTCCACCACCACCCCCAGCTATTGCTGCCCTCCCTTCTCATACTATCTTTTATTCATTCTGTACATATTCTGAATATACTTTTACATATGTTTATTTTGACTTCCTGTTGAAAAGTAAGCCCTTCGAGGACAAGGGCTGTTTCTTCTATTTGTATCCTAGCAATTAGCACATAATAGCATTTAATAAATGCTTGCTGATGGACTGATGATTGACTGATGGAATGCATTACAGATTTAGGTGGTCTTGTACAAATGCACTAGGCAGGAGATGCTGTGTTGAGTCTGAGAAATATTCAGTAGTCCAGTTTGGCTAAAAAATAGAATAATCTGGAGTAGCTTCTTCTTTCTGGGTCTCAGTTTCCCCATGTCTAAAATGAAGGAGTTAAAAATGGTCCCTAAGGTCCCTTCTGACTCTAATATTCCATGGTGACAGGGGGGGGCGGGGGGAAGGGACGTTGTAGGGGGAAGAAAGAGAGAGAGGGAGGGAGGGAGGGAGGGAGAGAGAGAGAGAGAGAGAGAGAGAGAGAGAGAGAGAGAGAGAGAGAGAGGGAGAGAGATCTGAATGTGGAATTAAGGGGATTCCATGAAAGCAAGGCCTCTGGGATTTCTGTCTCCTTACTTGAAGAGAGCCAGTAGACTCAAACTTCTCTTTACTCAGTATTCAGCCTTCTGCCCATAATCAGCTACTTAGAAAATGCTGGAAAGACCAACATTCATCAGAGCAGCCCCTCCCCCAGGGAACAGATACTAATTTTCTAGAACTTTACTCAGCTGGCCAATAGGATATTCATGGTTAAGATCTTGCCAAGAGCAGAAAGAAAATCTTCCCTCCACTTGAGTTTTATTTCCACTCATGGGTGACAAAAAGCCCTAGGAGAAAATCCCTGACTCCCAATATCTGTGGATGATCCCCAGGGAGGGTCTAGGAGAACAGGAGCAAAGTAACTTCAGGCATGATAAGGAGAAAAGGCTGGGAGAGGAGAGGAGTGGACCAGAGGCCCTTAGAAACCAAGTCAAAAGACTTTTCTCTAAGAGGTGCCAAATATTCTCCATTCTTTAGAGCCCAGCTCAAGCATCACCTATTCCATAAAACTTGCCCAGATTGCTGTGGCTCCTGATGATTAATAACAACAGCTATTCTTTAGATAACACTTTAAGTTTTGCAAAGCTTCGATCTTCACAACCACTTTGGAAATACAAGCTCGTTGAAGGTAGGGACTGTTTTTGCCTTTCTTTGTAAGCCAGAGCCTGGCTTAATAAGCATTTATTGACTTGACTGTGAGGTAGGTGTTCTTATTGTCCCCATTTTACAAATGAAGATACTGAGGCTGACAGGCTAAGTGACTTTCCCAGGATCATGCAGCTACTAAGTATTTGAGGTGGGAACTGAACTCACACCTTCCTGACTTCAAGACCAGAGCTCTATCTACTGCACCACCTAGTAGGAGCATGTGAAATTACAGAATTTTAGATCTGTCTCTCTCTATCTCTGTCTCTCTCTCTCTCCCTCCCTCTTTCTTTCCCTCTCTATTTCTCTCTCTCTTTCTCCCTCCTTCTCTCCCCATCTCTCCCTACCTCCCTTTCCATTCTTTTTTCTCTTATTCTCTTTCTCCCTCCCTCCCCCTCTCATTATCAGTGTACTTGACCTTCCCCTCTATTCTTCTCTAAGTCCCTGAAGAGGAGGGTACATGTTGCATCTGTCTTTGCATCTCTTGAGCTAAGCATAACATCACACTCACATCTGATGGTTATGGCCCTATAAGATCTAGAGCAGAAAGGATCTTAGAAGTCAATGGTGCAACCCCTTCATTTTACAGTTGAGGAGACTGAGGTGCAGAAAGATTCAATTACTTGCTCAATGTCACAGAGCTGGGGAATGTCAAGGCTGGCTCCTCAGGTATTCAGCCTCCCTGTCCTCATTCTTTCCTCAATGCCTCACCCCAACCTGGTTGAGATGTATTGAAATGAAGGTGTCAAGAGGCTCAACATGGTAGAGTAGAACCAATACTGGATTTGATGTCAGGGGACCTAGGTTTGGAATTTAACTCCTCTAGTTAAAGCCTGCAAGACTTCAGACAAGTCACTTTCTGTCATTGAACCTCAAGCGGTGATTTGTGAAATGAAGGAATTTGAAGAGATGAAATCTAAGGTCTAAAATCCAGAAAGGGAAGTCCTGTGACCAGTTAGAGTCATCTAGCTCTCAAGAGATAGGTCAAGCTGGTTCTAAAGATTTGGAAGTCATTAGCATAGAGCAAATATCAAAAGCTGCTTAATAAACATGAAATGGAATTAAAAGAATAGCTCACATTTATGTTAGAAGCCTAAGCTTTTTAGAACTTGGAGGGAGCTTAGAGATTATGTAAGCCAATGACTTCCTTTTATAGGTGGGGAAATCTAAGAGAGTAATAGATTTAATCAAGGTCACACAGCTAGTGAATGGAATTGAGTTGAATTGAATTGAACTTAATTGAATTGCCCAAAGTCACATAGCAATGTCAGGACTAGTGTCCTTGATTCCAAGCTCAATGATCTTTCTATTTCCCTACCCTCCTTTGGATTCCCTCAAGTCTGGAGAGCCAAGCACTGAATTCTAGAACATCTCTTATTCTTTAGGTAATTCTTGCTTGTTACTCTTCAGCTTCCCTTTGGATTATGAGCTCCCTGAAGGCAGAGACTGCTTCAGTGTCTCCCCCAACATTTCTTCACTGTATTGCTCCACTCCAATGGAGATGGGCATACAGAAGAGACTGTGAGCTTTCACCTGTATTTCTAGCTCCCTGTACCTCCCATCACTTCCTCTCTGACCTGTTAGCAGATGAGAGGAAGATGATTCCTATCCACTTCATTTGAGGAACTAAATCAGAGTGGGAGGCTGAAGAAGGTAGGCAAAGAGGCTGGCTCAGTCCTCAGGGCTGCGAGCTCCAGCATCACTTGGCACCACAGAGGTGTACAGTCTCCATTCATCTTGAAACTGACACTTTTAATGTCCATTAGTGCAACAGCCCTGCAGGGGAATATTAGATGAGATCCATTCTCCCCTGACTGCCCAAACATCCCAGATTCTCCAGGGTACTTCTACTGATGCAGCAGCTGCAGCCTTCCACCCAGGGGAGCCTGGGTGCAGGTTTATCTCTCCATGGCCAGCTCTGACTAACTTTGGGTGCTTGCTTCCTCCATTTATGCTTAGTCTACTGGAAAAAGTATCAGATCAGGATACTAGAGAGTTAGGTTTGAGTCTCACTCATCAGTGTAGGACTTAAGGTGACTCATCCCCTCTCTGTCCCTCAGTTTCCTTATCTGTCAAAATGGAGACTGATGATTGCACTATCTGGTTCAAAGGGATAAGGAATTGTGGTTTTGTGAAAAGAGCTCTGGATTTGGAATCAGGACAACTGGATAGAGTCTGAGTTCCAGAACTTTCTAACTGTGTGACCACAAGCAGCCACTTAACTTCTCAGTCTCAGCTTTCTCAGATATGAAATGGGGTTAATAAAATATATGTTACCTACTTCGTGGGTTTTTTTTGTGAGGAAAATGTTCTGAAAACTTTAAAATGCTTGAGTTACCATGGGAATTAATGGGAGTTACCATCATTTTACCATTTGTTGGATTGGAGCCAAGTGATCACCTTGCCTGCCTCCAAGATGTGGTGTGAGAACATATGGTGAGAAAGTCTCTATGAGAGCATTTGGAAAAGTATATTGTGTCATGTGCAAGAGAGGTGTTATCTCAACTCTGATCCATGTTCAAACACCCTCAGTGATTCCCACTGTCTACTGAACAAGATCTTCAGTCTCACTTCCAAGGATCCATGATAGTCACCACTTACCTCTCTACTGCTATGTCCCACTATCCCCCTTCACAAATTCTAAACTCAGAAAATGACGCATTCCTGAAACATCACTGGTGTTTTCCTACCTACACTCCTTGGCTCACAATGTGCCCCTACCTGGAATATTCCCCCTCTCCTCCCTTTCCTCTATGTCTATTAAAGTCTTCTCTATCCCTCAGAGCTTAGTTCAGGTGCTACTACCCCCGGGAAGCACATGTATCTAGAACATTGGGATATGTATATATGTCTGGATATATATTTGTATGTATGCATATGTCTATGCAGGGTGTCCCAAAAGTCTTAGTGCAGCTTTAAGCAGTATATAATATGTATGTATATGTGACTATCCACACACAGAGTGTATGTTTTAATAGCTTCAGTAATCTCAAAGTGCATTAATTTTTATAACCCTGCACACCCTACCTAATATCAGAGATAGTTATGAATGTCTTGCTTCTTTAACTGGATTGTAAGCTCCTTAAGAGATTGAACTGTGTCCTGAACATCTACACATCCCCCAGAGAGCTATCCATTATTTTAAAAAATATATTTTTAAAGCAGTTCAGTAGAGAAATCAACCTAAACTGACTATATATGCAAAGTTTCACACCCAAAGTCCTCACTTCTTCAAAGAAGGGAAGGAGGTGCCTTTTCTCAACTCTTGATATAGTCAAAATTTAATATTACTACAACTTTTAAAAGTTATTTTATGTCCTTGTCCCTAGTAGGTCTTAATAAAATGAAGTTTATGTTACTGTCCTGTTCCAAGGACCATAATATTTTCTCAAAGAAAATTATCTTGGAGATTTCTGCAAGATGAGAACTCTCCATGACACCAAGCTTGGTCATTAGGATTAGATTCTCTTCACTTTCTGAGCATTTTTCTTGTTGTGTTTTTTTCCATATTCTCTTCACTTTCTGAGCATTTTTCTTGTTGTGTTTTTTTCCATTGACATGGTCATGGTCATTGGGTATATTGTTTGCCTATTTGTGCATCAATCCATAGAGCTTTTTCTATGTTTTTTTGATTCCCATGTATTCATCCATTCTTAATAACATAATAATACTGCATTATATTCATGGACCATGATGTTTAGTAACTTTCACTACCTTTTTATAAGGCAAGAGGAACCTTTCTCTCCTGACTTGTCCTTGGAGAAATGTTCCCACTCTTCCAGGAGTCTATGTGTATTAGAGAAAGATGGAAATGATCATCCTCATGAGCTTCTGGGAATAATAATTCCCTCTAGACACTAGGTCCTAGCTTGGGTCACTGTAAGCACCAAAGGACAAGAACTGTAGTTTCTTTCTTCCTATCTTGCCTGCAACCCCAAACCCAGGAATTAGCACATACTTTGAATGAGGGAATGAATGAAATATTAAATGATCCAGTGACTGCTGAGTCCATCAATCAGACCCTCGGACAGCATCTAATTTAGAGTCAAGGGACCCGGTTCAAATCCCGGTCACTTTGTAACCTTGAGAGAATCACTGGGTTTTAGTTTTCTCAGCAGCAAAATGAGGATTATTGGATGAGGTGATGACTAAGGTCCCTTCTACCTCTATCTCCTATCATTCTATGATTTCTGTCATGCAAGGGTGGCTTTGTACCTGAGGGGGAATCTTCTCTTTTTCAAAAAAAGTATAGATGGTCACATGCCACTCCCATGCTCTTTGAAGAACCTACCCTTGACAAATACCCCAAAGAAGTGAGAGTCAGATGAAAAGGATATATATGTATGGATATATTCACACATATATGCTATGTATTCACATACATATGTCCATACTCACGTATACATCTGAGGATATATAGCTTATATACACACACATATATCTTCATGCATAGTATATACATATAGATAGATATACATATAAAGAGAGTATCTATTGTATATATGCATAGCATATTTTTGGTACATTAAGCAATAAATAGCTATGTGTAAGCTTATATATAATTTCTATTAAAGCTATTAAGCTATTAAAGCCCAAAACTGCACCAAAATATTTGGAGCACTATATATGTGTATATACACATGCTCATGCATGCATATATACATACATATACTGTGTCTCAAAAGTCTATGTAAATGCACAAATGTATGCGTGTATGCATATACATATATAAATATATACCAAGATATTCATATTAATGCTTGCTGTGGTGCCAAAACATTGGAAAATAGACAAATGCCTGGGGAACTGGGCATGGTATGGGAATGGAATGTTATAATTTTATAAGAAATCATGAATATGAAGGAATATGAGGAAGGAAGGAAGGAAGGAAAAGAAGAAAGGAAAAGAAGGAAGGAAATAACCCTTAGCAAAAGCACTTCTGGATCTCTCTCACTAAGGATGGGTGGGGTGCCTGCTGAGGTAGAACTCTGGCAATGAGAATAGCTGGTCTTAAACACTGATAATAATTAAAAGAACAAACAAAGATCCTGAACTGTGGATGTCAAAGCCCATCATTTTCCCTGGGTGGGGGAGGTTCATGGCCCATTTGCTTATGTTTCCCTTGAAGATCTGCCTTCCAGAGGATGTTTTTCTTCCACTGATATGAAAACAATCTGCATTCCCTGAGCACACCCAGCAGTGGTGGCAGCAGGCTCAAGGCAGGAGGGGCTGAGGGGGGCTCCAGGTGGAAAAGAGAGGGAGAAGGAGTTATTGAAGGGAATCGGCCAAGTGGCTAATTGGCACCTGGCATAGGATGAAAAGAAAGGGGAGAAAGAGAAAATGGAGGGGGAAAGGAAAAGGGAGGAGAGGAAGGAAAAAGAATGAGGGGGGATAAGAGGAGTTGAGAAAAGGAAGAAATAATAAAAGAGGGGAAAAATAGGAAATAGGTGCAGGAGAGGAAAATGAGGAACAGAAGAAAGACAAAGGAGAAATAGGTAGGAGAGGAAAATGAGGAACAGAAGAAATACAAAGAAGAATGAAGGAGAAGAAAGAATAAAGCAGGAGAACTAGAGGAGAGAAAATGAGGATGGGGAAGAGGGGAAAGGAGAGAATAAGAAAGAAGACAAAAAAATAAGAGAATCGTGAGGATGAAGGAAGAATACAGGGGAGACGAGATGAAGAGGTAGGTGGAGGGAGATGAGGAGGAAAGCAAGAGGAGGAAGGGAGGAAGGGAAGAGAAGAAAAAGGAGAAGGAGAGGAAGGGAGAAGGAGGGAAAGGAAGAGGGGAGGAAGAGTAAAGGAGAAATAGGAAAGGAGGAGAAAGAAGATAAGGGGCAAAGTGGAGACATTAAAAGAGAGGAAGGAGAGTGGGATTTATATCAAGAAAGGGGAAGGATGAGGAGGGGAAAGATGGGGAAGGGGCAAAGGAGGACAGACAACTGTCCTCAGGTTTGGACTTGTCTCAAGGTTCTGTCTGGGGTGGAAAAGAACCAACCAGCTCTGAAGGTGTAGGTCTCTGCATAATGTTTGACATTTGCTGTACTTTCCATCTAGGCAGCTATCAGTCCCAGAGTAGCTGGAAGGCACTGGGGAGGTATTTGTTCCTTGAGTTCCTGCCCTTTTGAAAGTAAGAAACTTAACAGGCTGTCTGGGAGCTGTCCAAGGTTTGAGAGAGGGGGTGGAGGGCCCCAAGGCTGAAAGTGTCAGTGTGGCTAGGCAGTCACTCACAATACTTAGGTTTCCCACCCCATCCCAGACACCCTTCCTTTTCCCTTGTCCTCTGGATTCCCAGAGCTGATCAGCTTCTGAATTACCTTTTGGACCCCAATGGCCTGTTGGAGCTTACTGGGATTATACAGGGAGTCATAAGAACGGGTTAGTGGTTTGGCATTTATGCTCCCACAAAGCAGTCCTTCAACACCATCCCCCAACCCCTGTGCCTTTTTCCACTTCAGAATATCTTCTCCCTCTTTGTGAGAGGGACCTGAAATTCATCCCTATTTGACAAGGAGGCTCCTTGGCTTAGCATCTCCTTGGCCCAGGCTGGTTCAGGGGACACAGAATAAATCAGTGGATTGATTGCTAGATTCATCAAATCCTTTACAAGAGGACTGTGTTTCCAGGCCTCCCCTGGGGTCCTCAGTGACTCAAAAGTGTTCTCAAAAGAAGGCAGTGTTAAGAAGGGAATTGATGTGTTTGTCCTTTGTTTTTGAAGAGGACCACGACATCAGAGAAATGATGACATGACTTTGTTTTGAGTGAGAGAGGGCTGTGCAGAGGTACTCACTTTCTTCTCCTGAACCATTGGATCCAGTGACCAGATATGCATCAGCATGACTTGAAATGACCCAGGATGCAATGGGAGACCTTGGCCTCTTTGTCCTTGGGCTGGTAGTCTTCTCAAAAGAAGACAGAGTTAATAAGGGAATAGAAGAAAGGTGGATGATAACTGGTCTGTGGGCTTCCTGTCTCACATCCTGGACAGAGAGCTATAGAAAAACTACTTGCAAGAGCAGAACGCAGTCCAGCACAGGCACAGAGTGGAGCACAGTCCAGCATGGGCTATTTCACAGCAAGGACAGGAGTGGAGTGGGCTTCCAGGTGCCACACCACCTGCAGCAGCTGTTTGTCCCAGATTCATCAACTCACAAACACCAAAGACAGAGTCAAAGGTCAGTGAGAGAGCTCTTTCACTTGGGTGAGAAGAGAACACAGTTGTCTAGCCCCAGCCTAGGCAGCTGCAGCTTCCATTATTGGAGCCCTGGCCTAAAACCCCTGTGGGAATTGAGCAGCTGAACTGAATCTAAGCCCTGAGTGACTGCCTTGGGGTGAGGAGGAGTGCTGGCATGGTAGATCTGATGGAGATTCTGGAGAGGGAATCCTGCTCATAGAGCAGAGCACAGGCCAGGAAAGAAATAAACTCCTCTTCCTTGATTGTGCCACCTTGGAGGAACTGAGAACTTACAGGTCCCCAGAGTATACCCTCCACTGGACAAAGGACTCAAAAGTCAAGTAACTGGCTGGGAAATGCCCTGAAAAAGGGAAAAAGAATAAGACAATAGAAAGTTACTTTCTTGGTGAACAGGTATTTTCTTCCATCCTTTCAGATGAGGAGGAACAATGCATACCATAAGAAGAAGACCTAAAAGTCAAGACTTCTGCATCCAAAACCTCCAAAATAAACATGCAATGGTCTCAAACAATGAAAGAGCTGAAAAAGGATATCAAAAATCAGGTAAGAAAGGTGGAAGAAAAATTGGGAAGAGAAATGAGAGCAATGCAAGAAAATCATGAAAACCGACTCAACAACTTGCTAAAAGAGACCCCAAAAAAATGATGAAGAAAATCACACTCTTAAAAATAGACTAACTCAAAAGGCAAAAGAGGCCCAAAAAGCCCATGATGAAAAGAATGCTTTAAAGAGCAGAATCAGACAAATGGAAAAGGAGGTTCAAAAGCTCACTGAAGAAAATAATTCTTTAAAAATTAGAATGAAGGAGATGGAAACTAATGACTTTACGAGAAGCTAAGAAATTACAAAACAAAAACAAAAGAATGAAAGAATGAAAAAAATGAAGATAATGTGAAATATCTCATTGGAAATATAACTGATCTGGAAAATAGATTCAGGAGAGATAATTTTAAAATTATGGGACCACCTGAAAGTCATGATCAAAAAAAGAACCTAGACATCATCTTTCATGAAATTATCAAGGAAAACTGCCCTGATATTCTGCAACCAGAGAGTAAAATAAATATTGAAAGAATTCATTGATCACCTACTGAAAGATTTGAAAAGAATAACTCCTAGGAATACTGTAGCCAAATTTCAGAGTTCCCAAGTCAAGGAGAAAATATTGCAAGCATCCAGAAATAAATAATTCTAGCATTGTGGAAATACAATAAGGATAACACAGGATCTGGCAGCGTCTACATTAAGGGATTGAAAGGCTTGGAATATGATATTTCAGAAGTCAAAGGAACTAAGACTAAAACCAAGAATCACCTACTCAGCAAAACTGAGTATAATACTTCAAGGGAAAAAATGATCATTCAATGAAACAGAGGTCTTTCAAGCATTCTTTTTTTTTATAATCTATTTTATTTATTTATTTTTAAATTTAACTTTTTACATTCATTTTCAC
>JAQQSK010007814.1:0-13802 GCA_028658325.1 Potorous gilbertii | reverse complement strand
GACAGTGTTGGACTTGGAGTTGGGAAGATCGTGGTTGAAATCTTGACTCTGACATTAACACTGTTAATGACGCTGTCCTAAATGATCCTCAATATCCTTCTCTATAAAATGAGAAGGGTCATATGCATAGACTTTACCTGAGGGTTCTTGTGTGACTCAAGTAAGATAATGTTTAGAAAGGACTATATGAATAAATTGTATTGCTATTTATACAATATCACAAGATGATGTATCAGGTTGTATACAATATCACAACGTGATATTGATTATATAATACAGTTATTATTAATTGTTATAATTTATTGCTTCTGGCTGCTGACTTCAAGTCTTGTCTTCTACCCCATATGCTTCTTGGCTACATCTTGAGTCTAAGACAATCTGTTGCTTAAGGAACAAAATATTCATATAACTTTTCTTTAAAAAAATCTACATAGGCATTTTGTTAGTAGAGGGAACTTCCAGGGTGGAAAGGCCTTCTACCAACACAGAGTTTAAAAGCAGCTGTGACTGATATGATTTTAGAAATGCTTGGAGGCAATGAGAAGTTAAGTAACTTGAGGATGATGAGTCAATGAGTGACATTACCAAGACCTGAATCCAAGTGACAAAATTAGAAATCTAGAGTTTGAAGGAACCTCTGGGACCATCTCTTTTTTTTCCTGGTTCTAACACTGACTGTACATCCATTCTGCCCCACTTCCTCTCAAAAATTTGTGAATTGATTCAAATTATGATGATTCACAACTTAGGTCTATTTTGTAGGAACTGAGAATGGCTGTCATTGCCTATTACTTTTGCTTTTTAGAAGGGGCTCCTCTATAGCATCTTATCATGGACCCCTTTAGCTAATCTGATAAAGTCTACGGTGTCAGAATATTCTCTTTTTTGTTTATTTTTGAATGCATAATATAAAATTACAATTATAAAAGAAACCAGTCAGAATGAAATAAATACATCTTTTTTTCCAGTCAGGTTCACAGGCCCCCTGAAATCTATTGACAAACCTTGTCCCCTTCCCTAATGATTAAGAATCTCTGTTTTATGGAATGTTCACACTCAATCCAAAGGACTTCGGTGCACTCAGAGAAGCACTGAGTTCCATTGAGATTTATGACGGGGGTGGTGATGTGAGGAATGTCAATCCTTAAAGTCTGCCAAATATTTTTAACCATGAAAAAAAAATAAGACTTGGCACTTTTATTGACACAGGCTCTCATCCTTATTTCATCAAGTTTAGAAACACCTGGGAAAGCAGCAGGTGGAGCTCATCAGTCAATCTACATGACTTGCTGGCTCCTGTGCACATTTACCTTGTTAAAGTCAGCTTTTACCCTTAATCACACACATTAGAATGAAGATTTAAGCAGGAGTCATTGCTACTTTTTCTAAATGACCTTGTGAGAAGCACAAAAGTCTTTCTAAAGCTAGAGTTCAATACTTCAGGCATCATTTAGTATTATTAGACATGAATTACATGCCCCATTTTTTAAAGAGTATATTGTTGAACCAAAGCAAACCTGTTAAATGGGAGTCACATTTACAAAGGGCGCCTCGATCCCCTAGTCAGTGGTTTGAATCATTTTTACCTTTGGAGAAAGGCTCAATTTAGGACTTAATACAAGAATTTCATCCTAAAGACAAAAGCCCATCCTTTTCAGTGCCAGTATTCATTTGGTGATGCTACTGAGCCATGGATCATGGACTTGTTACCATCTCCATGGAATCAAAATTACAGGTCACTCAAAGGACAAGGAAAAGACTCAGCATGGGCATAAATAGACTACAGGCTACAGATGAGGAAAAGCATGAAACAGGACAAAAGATATCTTCAGAGAGATCACAGTATTTCAGCATTAGAAAGGACCTCTGTAGTCAAACACTGAGTTTCACCTAATTCAACGGAAGATTCCTTCCTATGCCAAACCTAACACAAGATCATCCAGCCTTTTCTGGAAGACCACTAAAAGACTAAAACTCCTTACTCTGCAAGACAACCCATTCCATATATGGACAGCTAGAATTCTTAGAAAGTTATCCTGAGAACAAGTCTTAAATTCCACCCATCACAGCGATACCTAGGTAACTAGGTGTCTCAGTGGATAGGGTGCTGAACCTAGAGACAGGTACTCTTGAGTTCACATCTGGCTTCAGATATTTCACTGTGTGACTCTAGACAAATCATTTAACCACTATCTGCCTCTGTTTTATCTTCTGCAAAATGGGGGTAAAAACAGGACCTACATTGTAGAGTTGTTGGAGGATCAAATTGGATACTATTTATAATATTATCAAATGAGATAATATTTATAAAGCCTTTTGCAGGCCTGAGTGTGCTATATAATAAATGTCAGCAATCATTGATATTATTACATGAATACAGATGTGTGCACATATGCTCTATCTATATCTACGTGCCATCTATATCTGTGTCCCACTGTATTACAGTGATTGGTAGATTTCAATCAAAGGGGAAAGCTGTTAACCTCACCAAAATATATCCCAGTATTTTAGTTTATTACCTCTACAAAGAGGCATCTCAGGTTTGATATGCCAGGAACATAGGAAGTCAAGAGTGTAAACAAATATATATATATATATATATATATATATATATACACACATATATATATACACACACATGTATACATGCATACATACATACACACATGCAAAGCACAATGATAAAGAGCACCAGAACCATATCATGTCCCAAAGACAGGGAGAGTGAAAGCTAATAAATTCAGAATGCCAAGCAAATTTAAAAAATGGAATAAAAAGCTAGTCTCATGATCACTAATCCAAAGATACTATCATGTCAGAGAAGCCTGAAAGGCCACCAAAGGAGATTGCACTGGACATTATGACAATATTCCTATTTCCCAAATTAAAGATCAGAATGCATGGTTTTCTAACAAAAGAGAAAAGGAAAGGAAAAAGATAACTTTAAAAGTTCTCATCATGATTACCTTGAATTTATTTTGTCTATACATGTCCACACCCATGGGATGCCCCCAATGAAGTCAAGGCCTGTTTAATTGTTATCTTTGGATCTCCAGGAATTAATACCTTTCCTGGTGTGATGTCAATATTTAATACCTGTTGCTAATTTTCCTTTCTTGAAAGGAAAGCACATTTTCTTCTATTGGAGTCAGGAAGGACCATGGAAAATACCATTTGTCTAGTTGTAGATACATTTGCATTCTGATTATTGAAGAAAGGATCTAAGGGTGCTCTAGCCACCTGGCATTGTATATGTTCCCTTACCTCTCCCACTTCTGCCACCAATACAAAACTGCCTTGAATGTGTTTTATATATACCAATATGTATATTCTGCCTTGTAATGTAAGCTACCCGAGGGAGGAAAGGCTTTTACATTTATCCTTGAATCCCCCTACTGCAGTATCCAGCACTAACAGTAAGAGCTTAACATAATGCTTTTTTATGGATACTTTTTCATTTCCCAGCCCCTTGTCCTTTGAGGAGACCTGAAGGGCATGGAACTGGGCTGAGACCTGTCCCAAGGAAACCTTCTTCATTGTTCCATTGGGTGGCGATGTTGTGGACAATGGCCCAGCTCATTTGGCCATGTGTGTTCCTGGATCTAGAAGAGAAGCCTGGATCCTGAGTTCTTCAAAGAAAACAGCTAAAACGCCATGAAGAGGGGCATCTACAGGGTAAGATGCACCAACCAGGCTTTAATTAATTTTTTTCCTAGTGTAATCCCATGCCTGATTTCTAGCCCCTCTGAATCGCACATTCCCTTTGCAAAGGTGATTAAATGGCTACCTGTTTCTACTCACTCTAAGGAGACTTGCTCAGTACTCTACAGCAACACTTTTAAGAGTTTATGTGTAATAAAACCTACGCTTTTCTTTTCTAAGTGTACTACAAAACTCAAATAAAATCACCCCTTAACTATACCATGAAATACACAGTCAGCAAAAGCTATAAACGCCTTTGAATAATAGGTGTGTTTCTCTCTCTCTCTCTCTCTCTCTCTCTCACACACACACACACACACACACACACACATATATACACACACACACATACACATACACACACAGAGGCGCATGTGCATATGCACACAAACACACATAATTATGGATATTAGAAACTGGCAACAGCTCTCAGTGTTTCCTCCAACTTTGCCTTACATTTCTGCAGCCCAGCTTCCAAAATTTCCCTTGGGAAGACTTTCCTAATCCAATGACTTTGATTGTGTAGAAGATTTTCAGGGACTCTAGAGCTTCTGTATTCAATCCAGTCTATCTTGTGTTACCTTGCTCTGGGTTACATGTAATTCCAACTCCCTACAACACTTTGGGCTTTTAATATTTGTGTTTGGGAATTCCCCACCCATAACTGAGGTTTTCCATTCAATTCTGAATTGATTTTTGAAAGGCAGCTGGGAGGCAATGTGGTTTAGCAGATAGAGGGCTGTCCTTAGAGACTGGAAGACATGCTTTAAGCCTTGCCTCAAACACATGCTGTCTGCATGATCATGAGCAAGTTAAATAACTTCTGTTATTGAAGCCCCAGGCATCTCCCTAAGACTCTAAGTTAGAGATAAGGTGCTGATCTGTACTTGTAAAAGAACTTTCCATACTGAATGTCTCTTATTCTGATAACAGCTCTAGAAATTCATACCCCTTCTCTATCCCAGGTTTCAACAAAATCATAAAATTAAAGAAAGCTGCTCAACAATGCTGTTTTTCTGATTAGTTCCTACAATCCTTCAACTTTGTATAATTTACATAATGTTTCAAATGAATGGCATCCAGAATTCGTCAAATATTCCAAGTAGAGTATCATTAGACATAGATTAGAATGAGGTAACTGGAGCTTTGTCCTTGGGCACCAGCATTGGGGAGTGGGGTACTTCTTTACTGATTCACAGTCTGCTGACATCATACTGCTGCATATAACTACCCTACAATCACCCCTTGCTCAACTCCTGGCTTCTGTCCTCAGAAGGTCTTTCTGCCATCATGCCCTTCTCTAGGAGTTGGCTTTCAATCGCTGCAAAGATCACATGACAGAAATTGATCTATCATGTTATCCCACTAGGTACAGGAGTCATGCCACATGGGATGCCCATAGTCAACAGTGGGACAAGTGGGAGCATGGTACTGTCTTCTCAGCAAAAGTCTCCATCTCGTTTTATTTTTTTAAAATCTAATTCCCATTAGTCAGTCAACAAATATTTATTGTGTACTATGTTTCAGATACTTGCCAAGTCATCATCCATTGAATTTGCCCCACTTGCCAGAATTCCGAATTAGAACTCTGAACTACCCCACCACCTCAATTTGTTTCTAGTATTATCTCTTCCCCATACGGATTATTTTGCTAATGTTTCCTCTAATTCTAATGATCAAATCTGTTCTACGCCCTATGAGGATTTTGTGTTATCACATTCAGAGGCAACAATATTGATAAAGGAAGCAACAGTGCTCTCACAAGGTCATCTATAGGCTCAATAGCTTGTGTTTTGCCAAGAATGCACCAGTGCCTCAATTTAGGCTAGGTCATTGGGACTGATCAGTGATATTTTATTCACACAAATTTATGGGGCTAAAAAGAATTTAGGAGGTCATTTACTTCCAACTTTCCTTTTCTCACCTCTCCCCCTACATCAGGATACAATGGCAAACAAACCACCTCACAGACACGAATGTCCATCTTACTAACTTCCGCTAAAATGGAAGAACATTTCCCTTGGAAAGGCAAACCCAATAAAGTAAATACAAGGCAATTACTCCTCTTGGAGGTACACTTTTACTTTCCAAGTGATATGGATAAATGCCAGTGCTTATTTCCCTAGTATAGACATGGTCTCAAGTCCATTTCTTCATGTATAATACTTGGGAGTCCTGTACTCACATATTATCTTGTATTTATTTCCATGGGTAATGCCATTCCTAAGTCCCACCCTCAGTAGAATGTAGTTCCCTGAGAGCAGGAAGGGGCCATTTGACTTTCACATTTGTATCCCCAAGAGGATCATGGTACCATGTGTTGGTTGTTACTACTCAGTTCTGCCCTTCTCTCCTTAATCTCATCTGGGGTTTTCTTGACAAAGTTCTGGCATTTGCCATTTCCTTCTCCAGTTCATTTAGATGAAGAAATTGAGATAGATAGGGAAAAGTGACTTGCCCAGGGTCACACAGGTTGTATGTGTCTGAGGCTGAATTTTAATGCAGGAAAATGAGGATCCCTCTCTCTAGGTCTGGCACTCTATATGCAGTGCCACCTTTTTGTCCTGTGTGTATGGTAGTTACGAAATGAATGACTTTTTGCATTGAGAGAAAAAAAAAGCTATTTAACTTTTGGCACCAATTATATTTGAAATAAGTGCTTGTTGGCTCAAATGATAAAAACTACTGAGAAAATTGGGAAGTAGTCTATTAGAAATTAGGTTTATAGCAATACCTCACATCATAAAACAAGAGAAGCTTTGAATGGATACATGATTTAGATATAAAAGGCTACATATTAAACAAACTCAGAGAATAAAGAAGGAATTTTCAGAAATATGAATAGGGAAGAATTCATGCCCAAAGAAGGGACAGAGAAGATTGTGGAAGATAAGATTGACCATTTTGATTTTATTCAATTTAATAGTAAACTAGTTGTTTTTTTTCCTTAAAAGAAACCACTAAGCTTAGATTACAAGACAGATATCTGAGAAAAATATTAAAAACATGTTTTTCTGATAAATATGTACATACACACATATACATATGTGAAGTGTTGTGTTTGTCCTTCATTTTCAAAAAGGACCATGACATCAGGGAAATGATAATATGACTTGCAGTTGAGTTTGATTTGAATGAGGGAGGGCTATGCACGGTCACCAGCCTCACTTTCTCCTCCTGAGCCATCTAGATGCAGTGACCAGATATTCATCAGGATGACTGGAGATGGCCCAGGATGCTAATGGAGAAATTGCCCTTTTAGGCTAAGGGCTTTTCAGGTACTCAATTAAAGTGGGGTAACATCCTCAGGGAATAGGTCTCACTTTTTCAAGAAGTTAGTAAAGGGTTGGTTCCTTTAATTAAAAAGAGAACAAAACAAGGCAAAATAAAAAAAAAATTAAGCTGGGAGGGGAAGACCCTCAGGGTTGCTGTTTCAAAGAGAAACAGTTACCATTGACATTTACTCTAAATTCACTCAAAGCAAGGAGAACTCAAAATACAGCCATTAACATATGTGAAGTGAAATATTTATTAGAGAAACATGATGTGCATGATGTGTGTGTACATATATATGAAAATGATTCAAATTTATAAGAATAAGAGTCATTCCCCAACTGATAAAAGGCCAAAGGCCATTCTTGAGGGAAGGAATTAAAAGTATCAAGTAGCACCACAGGGGAAAAAAATGATCCAAATCGCTAATGAAAGAGCAATATAATTTAAACATCTCTGAGTTTTCTTCCAATTCTAGATCTACACTTAGGATCTTAGTCCAAGTGTATGCTGCGGCTCTAACTGGCTTATAATAGAGAGCAGATAGTTAAATTTTCAGTGTGAGCATTTACACTTTATAGTGGGAACCCTGAATATAACATATCTGAAAAATAGTAATCCAGTTTCCATGTGAAGACATTAAAAGAGGTAACACCAACTGGCTTCCTTGGTGCCTTATTTCTTTTTCTCTAACTAAAAGAAGAGGGTTGAGATGGATGCTTTCTAAGTTCTCTTCCAGCTCAGAGTTGTAATTCCTTCTATGCACATACCTCCACAATACTTTATGTTCTTGTAGTCACATGCTTATTTAAAGGTCTGTTAGCTCAGCAGCTGTTCCTTTCAGATGAGTAAAATAGCAATAATCAACTCTGACCAAGAGCCTTTCATATCAGGATGCTGAAACATCTTACATCATTCATTAATTACACCTCATATCTCCCCCTCTCCTGCAAGGTGAGACCTTCAAGTCAGTTATTTTCTGCTAAGATCCATATGGTGCCTTAGTGTGGCATTTACACAGGGACAAAGTGCACCAAGATCCAACAATCAATGTGGAGAATTCCTTTCTTATATACTCAGTGATGAAGAGAGGTAGTTAGTCCCAAGGGACAAAACGAAGGGATAATGGATGGTGAGAACTGGCATACTTGGCAGATCTGAATTTTTTTTTAATTTGGAAGATTTTAAATACTTTGCAAAACCAGTCCTCTCACCAAAGTTTTGGTAGCAATCTAGAAAATAAGTCATTCAAGAGTGCAATATAGTATGAGGATACCTGGATAGGTTTGCTTGCTCTATTTTACTGGTGACCTCTCTCATCCTCTTTAAAAGCTACAGAAGGTACTTTAGAGGTCCTCTAATCCACACCTGAATAACAATCCCATATAAAACAAATGACCATCCAGACACTTCAGAAATTCAGTGGGAGGGAACCTTATAAGCTCTGGAGGCAGCCCATTGCACTTGTGAACATATCTCCTGGATGACTAATTTCTTCCTGAATCAATAATAAGAGCTGACATGTACACAGTACTGAAGCAAAGGTTTGCAAAGCACCTTATAGGTAGTCATCTCATTTTATCCTTATGGTAATTCTGTGCCCAATTATTTAATAACGACTATCAATTTATATGGGCAACACACACAGACACACATACATGTTTCTATAATATAATACTATATGTAGCCTCAAGGTTTCAAAAGCATCTTATAAATATTATTTCATTTTTTCTTTCATCTTTGCATCAGTCTAAGAGACAGAGCTATCATCGTCCACATTGCTCATATGAAGAAACTGAGTCAGATAGAGGTTAAATGATTTGCCTAGAGTTTCTCAGCTAGCAAGTGTTTGAGGTTGGATTTGAATTCAGGCTATCTCGACTCCAGGCCTCATGGTCAACTGACTATACTAACTAGCTACCTCAACTATTATAGATACTGGCCTCATTTCACAGATTAAGAAACTGAGGTTCAGGAAGGTTATGGTCACTGTATTTAGAGTCAGTGAAATGGATTAAAATCCTGATTTTATTTTTTACTTTTGATGGGAGGGATGGAGGAAGTCTGAGATCTGTTCCTGCTCTAAATCTATGGTCCTGTCATTCAACGAGTCAGTTTGCCAATAAACATTTATTAAGCTCCTACTGTGTGCTAATAAGCATTCATCAAACTCGTATTATGTGCATTTAGCTCCCACTATGTGCCATTTAGCTCCCACTATGTAGTCCAGTTACATTGTGCTAAATGTTGCATATCTAAAGAAAGGCAAAAAATAATTTTTGTTATCAAGGAGTTCAAAGTCTAATGGGGGGGCAACATGTAAACAACTATGTACAAATAAAATATATACAGGATAAATTGAAGGGTGGAACAACCTTCTAGGGACGGCATTAAGATTAAGTAAGATAAGAAAAGGTGTCAGGGAAAATGAAAATTGTTGAAGGTTGAAAGAAGCCAAGGGAGCCAGGAGGCAGAGATGAGGAGGGGGCAGGTCAGTCGGCTAGCCAATGAAAACTAACTCTTGCTCATAGTCATACAGCTAGTAAGGGTCTGAGCGAGGTCTGAATCAAGACCTTTCCTGATTCTCCACCCAAAGTTCTATTCACCAGTACACAATATCTCTCCCATCAAACCAAAATCTATGTCTCTGAGTCTATTAACTTTCATATCACGCCCAACTCAGAAGAAATATTCGTAGTTACAAAGCACCCTATGTGGAGTTATCCTTGATACTCCCTCAACCCTCGTAACCAATCAGGAGATAAGTTACATTGTGAAACCACCTTCCTGACATCTCTTATATACATTCTCTTTTCCCCACTCGCACAGCTATCATCGCTCTTCCCCTTTCATTAACCTATGGTGGTCTCCTTTCTCCAGGGTCTTCCCTCCTCCATTCAAAATCCACACAGCTGGCAAGGTAGTATTGCTCAAATACAAATGACCGTACCTACTCCCTTTCTCAAAAATCTTCTGTTTGTTCTTAGTAGCCAGAGAATAAATGACAAAAACCCTGGGCTGGCATTGAAAGCCTCTGCTCACCACTTCCACCCCCATTCTCAGTCTTATTTGCTATCGCTGTCTTTCATACAGTATCCATTCCAGTTATCCTGACCTCTGAGCTGCTCTTCATAATGAAATGTCATATCCTGCCTTCCCATATTCTTAGCACTTGCCATTCTTCAAGCTTGGGTTGTTTTCCTTCCTTCCTCACCTCCAACTGTTTAAAAGGACAATCTAAGCACCATCTTCCTGAACTCATCACTCGCTATAACACACATACAAAACGACGTTGTTTTATATTGCTCTGTATATACTGTACTTGTCATTTACTCATTAACATACCTACTACTTCCCTGCCCTAATCTATCCTCCATGTATGCACAGTCATTTGGTTGGTCAATGAGCACTTATTAAGCACTTACTGTATACTAGGCTCTCTGCTAAGATCCAGGATATAAAGAAAGGCAAAAGACAGCCTCTGCTCTCAAGGAGTTCCCAATGTAAGTAGTCTCTTAAGTTTCAATAGATTTAATTTTTTGTTGTTATTATTTTTGGATCCCTAGTACCTACCCTATTGCCAGACATGCAGTAGATGCTTAATAAAAGTATTAATACGTGAACACAAGAGAGATATGTGAAACAGCCACCAAAATCCTTTGTTGGTCATTTCACTCTTTGGCCCACATAGGTGCCAAAAGTTTCAACTGGGCTTTACACATGATAAAGACTTTGAAGGCCAAAAGCAAATCAATCCATCAGTTATAAATCCACATTTACTGAGTGCTTTCTAAGTGTCAAACGTTGGGAAAACCAAAACAATATAACACAGTTTTGTCTTCAAAGAGCTTACACTCAATTACAATCAAGGTTGTATAAAACATAGATACATTCATACATATATGTATATGCGTGTGTTTGTGTATGTATGTATATGTATACGCGTATATGTATATATAGATTCAGAATATACGCAAAGTAAGAATGAATTATTTTAGCAGGGAGATGGAGAGGGAGAGGCCTGTAGATGGATTTCTTTGGTTCCATCTGAGGAACAACATAAAATTACACTGGGAAAGGCAACCTCACAAAAGGTACATTCAATAATTCCCAAATGAGCCAATGGACTATCCCAGGAAGAAAAAAATCAGACTAATTCTGTAACTCATTTAGGCAGGAAGCTGTAACATCTTAGGATATGGAGCTAGAAGGGATGAGAAGCAGGGTAGTACTGTAGAAAAAAAAAGGACAATATTTGCATTCAAAAGATGCGAGTTCAAACCCTTTCTCTTCCACCCCTGGGAAAATCATTCTTGGGCCTCAGTTCTCTTATCTACTAGACAATGGGACTGGATAAGGCCTATGATCTTTCCTAGCCCTCCATCTATGATCCTACCATTTTACCATTTATAAGGAAACTGAGATCTAAAAGGGGTATGAATCATGGAATCCCATATAGAGAGCTGGGAAACAGCACAGAGACCAACTCATTTATTCTCTTTGTTTTACAGATGAGGAAACAGAGTCTGAGAGGTTAAGGGATTAGGCCAAGTCACACAAGTAAGAACTACCAGTGGCAAGCTTTGAAAAATGGTTTTCATAATTCCGAGTCCGGCTCTTGAACCACCAGAGTATGCTCCCTCCCTGGTGACTTGCCCATGGCACAAAGGATGTATTGGGATCTCTGACACCAAATATGCAGGTATTGCCCTTACGTTCAGCTTTCTTTACTTATATTGAAACTATACAGTAAAGTCTACAATACAATAAACTGATAACTATGAATGCAAAGAAAATTTAACAGTATCTTAGGTGGTGTAGTGGATAGAATGCTGGGCTGGGAGTCAGGAAATTCATCTTCTTGAGTTCAAATGTGGCCTCAGACACTGACTGTCTGTATGACCCTGGGTAAGTCACTAAATTCTGTTTGTCTCTGTTTCTTGATCTGTCAGATGAGCTGGAGAAGGAAATGGCAAAGTACTCCAGTATCTTTGCCAAAACATCCTAAATGGGGTTGGAAATGCTTGAACACAAGAGCATGAAGAAAGCTAACATTGCCTCTCAGATTTCCAACTCAAGTTAGAAATGATCTCTGGCAATGTGTCTTCTTTCCTTTTTCTCCAGTGTTATTTGCAAACTGCTCACTTCCGAAACAACTCGGCAAGCCTCCCAAGGTTAATGCTGGCAGATTACAGGATTTTTTCCCTTTTAGTCCCATTTTTCCCTTTCTCATTTTGTAAATATTACAACATATCGACAAATGAGGAAGTAAGTCAAGTTGTCAGCGGGTCCCTCGGCATTCTGGGAAGCGATCTGTTTAGGATGACTGCACAAAATCTATTTGCTCAGCAAACCTAATTTTAGCTGCGGACCAATAAATATGTATATAACAATGATGCCACTGAATACTAACAACCCTGAGCATCAGGGCTCAAATCAGGCTTCAGAGGGAGGCTGGGCAACATTGAAAATGGTTGGGCTCATCAGGAGAAGCCTGGGTGCAATTCTTTCGAAAGGGGAAGAAAAGAAATCATTAAGTTGGGAACCCAGCCAGAAATAACCTTATTTACTAAATATTAAGCCTGTCCTGGCAAATGGTGTCTTTCTTCTCCTCTAATGGGAGGCATGATTAAGTCTGTCCTGCTTATTCCCTATTCTGCAGCTTTTCCTTCTGAGGGAATTTAAAGCATGCTAACTCTTATGGGATTGATTCAATTCAGAAACTCTCATTTCAAAGATCTATTTGTAATCTTTTCACTTTAACCTTTAATTAATATTAACAACCTCACTGAGCTGATAGGACAGATAAAACTGCTCAAATAAATGCCAATTTTTTTAAGTTTCTCCTCCCACCTTCGTCTTTGCACTTAATAAGACAAGTTACCATGCCTTCAGTTATGCTCAATTTAGGAATGTAAATAAGTGCATAGTTTAATAAATTGTACTGTGGAAAGGACAGTGAGGGGTTTGGAGTCAAGGGAAATCTTGGATTTGAATTTTGACTCAAGACTGTGTGACCTTAAACAAGTCACTGAATTTCTCCGAACAATGTAAATTGAGGTTATTAGGACTTGCCTTACAAGTCTGTTTTGGAAAAAAAAATTGTAAACACTAAAATACTATAAAAATCTATAGAAACTATAGAAACCCATTGTTATTTTAATAATAATTAGCATGTATATGGCACTTTTAAGTTATATAAATCAGTTTACTAATAAGTCTTATTTAATGCTCCTAAAAGCCCTGGAAGATAGGTGCTATAATCATCCCATTTTAGGGATGAGGAAACTGAGACAAATAGAGGTTAAATGCCCTGCCACGTTCATACAGTTCATGAATGTCTGAGGCCACATTTGTACTTGTCAGGGCTCTAGCCACTCTACCACCCAGCTTGGGCATCTCTCTCTCTGTCTCCCTCTATGTGTGTGTCTCTCTCTCTGTCACTCCCTTTCTCTGTGTCTCTATCCTCCTTCTTCCTTTCCAACTATCTATGCATCGTTCCGTCCGTCTGTCTATCTATTTATGTATCCATCTATGTATCTATCTATGTATCTATTTTTGTATCTATCATCTATCTATCCATCCATCCATTCATCCATCCGTCTATCTATCATCTACCTACCTATAGACAATTCTATAAAGAGAAGTGTGGTGTAGTAGAGTGGTCTCAGAAAGACCTGAGTTCAAGTGCCCCGTTTGACCATAGGCAAATGATTTAAACCCTCCATCCACAGACAGCCTTTAAAAATTGTAAGATACAGAGAATTGCCAATCTCATCATGTGGAGAACTTTCACAGCAGGAACTAGCTCCCCACATGGATGAAAC